>JALIGW010000006.1:73779937-73782097 GCA_023053685.1 Diadophis punctatus similis | reverse complement strand
CCTAACCCTAACCCTAACCCTAACCCTAACCCTAACCCTAACCCAACCCTAACCCTAACCCTAACCCTAACCTAACCCTAACCCTAACCCTAACCCTAACCCAACCCCTAACCCTAACCCTAACCCTACCCCAACCCTAACCCTAACCCACCCACCCTAACCCTAACCCCAACCCCAACCCAACCCCTACCCCCACCCCTAACCCAACCCCTACCACCCTACCCTAACCCTAACCCTAACCCAACCCACCCCAACCCAACCCTACCCCTACCCTAACCCAACCCCCAACCCAAACCCAACCCCAACCCACCACCCAACCCTACCCCTAACCCTAACCCCCAACCCTAACCCTAACCCAACCCTACCCCAACCCTACCCTAACCCCAACCCACCCCTAACCCCACCCCCACCCCACCCCTAACCCTAACCCCAACCCCAACCCTACCCAACCCCAACCCTAACCCAACCCCAACCCCACCCAACCCAACCCACCCCCACCCCAACCCTAACCCCACACCCTAACCCCAACCTAACCCTAACCCTACCCCCACCCCAACCCAACCCTAACCCACCCCTAACCCTAACCCCAACCCTAACCCTAACCCTAACCCACCACACCCAACCCCAACCCAACCCTAACCCTAACCCTACCCAACCCTAACCCTAACCCACCCAACCCTAACCCAACCCTAACCCAACCCTAACCCCAACCCTACACCCTAACCCTACCCACACCCTAACCCAACCCTACCCTAACCCTACCCCAACCCAACCCAACCCAACCCAACCCTAACCCAAACCCTAACCCTACCCCAACCCAACCCTACCCTAACCCAACCCACCCAACCCCAACCCTAACCCCTACCCCAACCCCTACCCCAACCCCACCCTAACCCAACCCCCAACCCAACCCAACCCTACCCCTACACCCTACCCCAACCCCACCCCAACCCAACCCCACCCAACCCTAACCCTACCCCAACCCTAACCCCAACCCTAACCCAACCCCAACCCAAACCCTAACCCAACCCTACCCAACCCTAACCCACCCCAACCCTAACCCAACCCTACCCCCAACCCTAACCCAACCCAACCCTAACCCAACCCCACACCCTACCCCTACACCACCCCAACCCCACCCACCCCACCCCAACCCCACCCCACCCAACCCCAACCCCAACCCTACCACCCAACCCAACCCAACCCAACCCAACCCCAACCCACCCCACCCCAACCCCAACCCCAACCCCACCCACCCCAACCCAACCCCAACCACCCACCCTAACCCTAACCCTAACCCTAACCACCCAACCCTAACCCACCCCAACCCTAACCCACCCTAACCCTAACCCAACCCCACCCCACCCCACCCCACCCACCCAACCCAACCCAACCCCAACCCTACCCCACCCCACCCACCACCCCAACCCCACCCCCACCCCCAACCCCCACCCAACCCCACCCCCACCACCCCAACCCAACCCACCCACCCCACCCACCCCACCCCCACCCCCAACCCCACCCCCCCCCACCCCACCCCCACCCAACCCCACCACCCACCCCACCCCCCAACCCAACCCACCCCACCCCACCCACCCACCCCAACCCAACCCCAAACCCTACCCCTAACCCTAACCCCTAACCCTAACCCTAACCCTAACCCTACCCCACCCAACCCTAACCCAACCCAACCCACCCCTAACCCAACCCAACCACACCACCCCTAACCCACCCAACCCTAACCCTAACCCTAACCCACCCCAACCCACACCCAACCCCACACCCAACCCCCCACCCCTAACCCCAACCCCAACCCACCCACCCCACCCACCCACCCAACCCCAACCCTAACCCAACCCAACCCAACCCACACCCTAACCCTAACCAAACCCACCCCACCCACCCCAACCCCCAAACCCTAACCCAACCACCCTACCCAACCCACCCCTACCCACCACCCCCACCCAACCCAACCCTAACCCACCCAACCCCACCACCCAACCCACCACCCACCCACCCCTAACCCAACCCAAACCCACCCCAACCCCACCCAACCCACCCCACCCCAACCCTAACCCCAACCCCAACCCCCACCCACACCCACCCCCACCCTACCCAACCACCCCCAACCCAACCCAACCCTCACCCAAACCCCACCCC
>JALIGW010000006.1:73714937-73774937 GCA_023053685.1 Diadophis punctatus similis | reverse complement strand
AAAGCGACTTAAGATGCTCACTGCACAAGCTATGTCTGGTCTGGACCACTGTGACAGATATAACAGACTCCCTATTGCAGAGTGATATATCTCCTGATCACAGGCTTCACTTTTGTCCTCACCCAAACTATTGTAAAAATCTGTGCTCATAGGTGTAGGAGCAATATTACAATCTTTCATGTTATACTTCTCTAATAATTGTTCAATTTTTCTCCTTTGACTGAGAATATAACCCTTTTCAGTTTTTTGTATCTCTACACCGAGATAATTCTTTATTTCTCCCAAATTCTTTAATTCAAATTTCTTTTCTAACTTATTAGCAAATTCTTTAACTTGTGATGCATCCTTTGCAATGAAACAAAGATCATCCACAAATGCTAATAATAGACAATTCCCACCTTGTAACTTTCCAGTGTATATGCAACCATCAGCTTTGCAACTCTTGAACCCAAGACCTTTCAATGCAGTATCTAAACAGATATTCCAATTTCTGGCTGACTGCTTCAGCCCATAAATGGCCTTGTTCAATTTATACACCATGTTAGGCTTTTTATTTTCATACCCTGGCGCTTGAACCATATAAATTTCTTCCTCTAATTCAGCATTGAGGAATGCAGTGGTTATATCAAAATGCCAAATTCTATGCCTGTATGCTGATGCTAATGCCAGTGCTAGTCTTATGCTCTCACCTTTTACAGTTGGCGCGAACACCTCATCATAGTGCACATTCTTTAATTGAGAAAAACCTTGTGCCACCAATCTTGCCTTATACTGTACTTCATTATTGGGTAATACCTTTTTCTTATATACCCACTTACATCCTACAGCTTTCGTACCCTGTGGCAAAGTCACAGATGTGAACACTTCATGATCTCCCATGGATTTCATCTCTTTATCCATGGCTTCCTTCCACTTTTCTTGTTCAACTTTTGGTAATGCCAATACTTCCTTATAGTTTCTTGGCTCATACCACACATTACACACTTTAACTTTACTGGCAGAATACCTGTCTGGCGGAACCCCTCTGTTCCTACGCTCTGACCTACGTGGCATTGCCTGTTCTTGTGTTTCAAGCTTTTCTGGCTTCATATCTTGTTCAGACTCTCCTCCCTGAACATAGACACCTTCAGAAAATGATTCACCATCATTAAATGAGTTATTGTCACTAAGTGGATCACCGTCGCTAAGCGGATCACTGTCACTAAGTGAGACATTTTCAGAATTTGCATCAATTCTGTTCCAATTTTGTTCTGCAAAACTAGCAGACCTTGAAATCACTATCCTTTTACTTCCATCGCTAAAGCGATACCCTTTTGAGCCTGGCTCATAGCCCACAAATCTGAGCTTTCTAGCCTTTTGTTGTCCCTTTCTTCTGATTGCCTTTGGAATATGTACCCAAGCAGTACTTCCAAATATTTTTAAATGTGCTAAAGAAGGCTTTCTCCCATATAGCATTGCATATGGAGTATTATTGATGGATGAACTCCACAACCTATTTACTAAATAATTGGCAGTCAGTATGGCTTCACCCCAATATGACCTGCTCATACCAGAATCCTCCAGTAATGAGTCTTTCATTGTTTGCAAAACACCATTCCTCCTTTCAGCCACTCCGTTCTCCCCCGGTGTGTAAGGATTTGTGCGCCTGTGTCTTATTCCCAATTGTCTCAACCATTGTTGAAAATTTGTTGACATAAATTCAGAACCTCTGTCAGTTTGCAACTGACATACCTGTTGTTTGTACCTTCTCTCTACAAAACTTAACCATTGCTTAAATTGCTGTAGCACCTCTGTTTTACTCTTAAGTAAGTAGCAAAACCCAAACCTGCTGTAGTCATCCACAATGACCAGCGCATACTTTGCTCCTCCCAAACTGGCTTGCATAGGCCCAATTAAATCAGCATGCACCAGTTCTAGAGCTCTTGTGGTTTGTCTTGTGCTAAACTTGCTAACTGGGAATGCTTTGGATTTCGATGCTTTGCATACTGCACAATCCAAATATGCCTTACATCCCTTCAAATCTAATCCTTCTGCAAATTCTTTCATTTGTTGAACAACCTTAAAATTAGCATGACCAAGTCGTCTGTGCAGAAGATGAACACACGAATTATGTTCTGCTACATTTTTAAATATCTGGGAACAATGTGGGACCTTTTGTCCCTGCAATACATAAAGATTATCCTCTTTTATGCCCTGTGCACAAACATTCCCATTTCTTTGGATGAAACACTTCCCATTAACAAATATGGTTTCATAACCTTGCTTGTCTAAACTAGACACACTTAACAAATTATGCTCCATTTCAGGTACACATAACACATCAGTAAACCTGGAGTCCAAATATGGAATTTGCACATCGCCTCTTCCAATGATTTTAGCCTTTTGACCATTGGCTAAGGCCACTTCTTCATGGTTTCCTGGGAAAAATCTGGAAAATAAGTCAGAATTATTAACAATTGTTTGACTAGCCCCACTGTCAATCAACCATTTGTCTCTATTGTTATTATAACAAACTTTTGCAACTGCAATCTGTCCTTGCAAATAATGTCTCTTGTCTTGCATATTTCTTCTCTGTGCACAGCTTTTCTGCAGATGATTGGTTTCTCCACAAATGAAACATGCTTTCTTATCTTGCTTGCAGAATTGTGGCTGTGTAACTTGATCTCTCCTGCCTCTGCTCTCCTCTTGTCTGCAGACACCTCGGCTGTTGCTAGAGATAGGCAGCCTGTGGAAAATTTTGCTGGAGACTTGCTGTAAGTTTCCACTGTACTCCTTGTTGAGCCCCCGCCTGTGGAATTTTCCATCAGCATGGCTGAAAAGCCTTTTCTCATATTCATTCAATAAACACGATTTCAAAGCCTCCAAATTAAAATCTGCTTCTGGCTTACTTTCAAAAATAGCTGATACAGTCTCCCAGCTTTGATCCAAACTATTTAACACTAATAAAACTTTCTGGGACTCTGGAAACTTTACTCCACGTTGCTCCAATTCTAGAAAATTAGACTGCATTTTCATTAAATGATCTTCCATAGAATCTCCTGTCTGCAAACTCATTCTGAAAAGCTTTCTTGAAAGTTGGACCACATTACACGCAGAAACATTGACATGTACTGCTTTCAATTTCTGCCATATTTCTTTTGCAGACTTTAATTCAGCTACATTTAAGAATTGATCATCCCCCAGACTTAAAAGAAGATAAGCCATAGCTTTGTCATGAGCCTTTTGATCTGCTGCTCCAAGCACTTGCGGGGGGTCTGCTACGATGTCCCATAATTCTTTTGCTTTCAAAAAACATTCCATTTTTGCAGCCCAAATTAAATAATTTTTCTTCCCCAATTTGGGTATTGGACTGTCTTTAAATTCCATAGCAGCAGCCATCCTGCTTTATTTTTCTTCTCTGCCTGTTCCTTTAACAACACAGACAGCTTCTTATCAGCTTTAAATTACAATGCAGTTTTAACTTTACTTCTTGAGCAATTCCTGGGCCCATAACCTGTCAGAGTTACGCAATAAATCAGAAGCTTCAAAAGATAACTGCATTTTGCTGATTCAAATAACTTCTTTATAAGTAGAATAAAACATTAACAATACCACACTTTGTTTCAGATCACATGTTGAGATGTTTTCACAGCAAGCTTTAATGGTGGACAGACTAAACCACACCCTTCTTCTTGCTAAGTTTCTGGACATGCTCAATTAACACTTCAGCCCGATTGGCTGACTCAATCACATGGCTCTCCCAGTCATGAATATTCCAACAGTGTGGGCCACACCATGGCACTGTTTTCTGGTGTTGAGGCCATCGTAGAACTTTTTAAATTCGGTTTACGGTTTTTGAACCGGGATTCTTTCTTCGGTGCCTGTTGTGCGGCCCCCTGGGACTCGCGTTGGGCTATTAATATTAATAAGGCTTCTAATAATAAACATACAGAATAATATTATTATTGCCGTCTTACGGTCAAAGCAGGTATTGCGGCCGCGAAAAGGAAGAAATCTTTTTAATGGGATTTTAAGGTTATTATCCTGTATCTTTATTATTAATGCCTTATTAATATTAATAAGGCGACGGGAGGCCCGTTTGCTGCAACACAGGAACTGGAAAAGAAATCCTGATTCAACAGCCTTAAACCGACGTATAAAGGCCTAAGATGGCCTATTAATATTAATAAGGTTTTAATAATAATGAATAATAACTTTAAAATGTCATGAAAAAAGTTTATTTCTCTTGGTGGCTGCTATACCTGCGTATGCCACACGATGGCAATATTTTTTGGCCCTTGGCGTTACCGCTGAGGCCATCGTAGAACTTTTTAACTCGGTTTAAAGTTTTTCAATAGGATTCTTTCTTCTGTGCCTGTTGTGCGGCTCCTGGGACTCCCGTTGGGCTATTAATATTAATACTAAGGCGTTTAATAATAAAGATACACGATAATAATCTTAAATGCCATTAAAAAGGCTTTTTTTCTTTTTGTGGCTGCTATACCTGCTTGGACCACAGGAGGGCACTATCCCTTAGCGTCGAAGCTACCGTACACCTTTTTAAGTCAGTTTTGAAGTGGGATTCTTTCTTCTCTCCCTGTGTTGCGGCCCTTGGGCTTCCTGTTGCCGTATTAATGTTAATAATGAGACGTTTAATGATAATGATACAGAATAATAAACTTAAAATCCCACCGTGACCAGGTCGCTGAGAAAGGAACTTGGACGGAAAACTAAGAAGGATGGACGGGTAGTCGGCCGTTTTTCCAAAGGCGCGGGGGAACGGCCGCGTTGGACGGACAGGAAGTGCACCGTGCCGAGAAGGTCGCTGAGAAAGGAAGTTGGGGGGGCAACTGAGAAGGATGTACAGGAAGTCAGCCATGATGGGAAGGTCATTTTTCAAAGGAACTGGGGGACGGCCACTGAAAACGGACAGGAAGTCGGCCGTGCTTGGAAGGTCGCTGTGAAAGGAAGTTGTGGTGGGATGCCAGGAGAAGGGCACAACGGAAGTCGCTCAAAGAAACACTGGCACAGAAGTCGGCAGCCATGCGGAGAAGGGCAACGGAAGCGGATCGTCCCCAGAAGAGGAGCGTAGGGGCGGTGCTTTTCCTGCCGCTCTGCACTTTGGGGCTTTTTTTGGCTGCTGTACCTGCTTGGACCACACGATGGCACAATTTTCTGTCCCTTAGCAATAGCACTGAAGCCATCATAGGCCTTTTTGAATCGGTTTAACTCTTTTGAAGCAGGATTCCTTCTGTGCCTGTGTTGCAGCCCCTGGGCCTCCTGTTGCCCTATGAATGTTAATAATAAGGCGTTTAATAATGAAGACACAGAATAATAAACTTAAAATCCGTTAAAAGGGTGTTTTCTTCTTTTTGTGTCTGCATGGCACAGTTTTCTGTCCCTTAGCAATAGCATAGAGTAAAATCCTACACCTAGGTAAGAAAAACCAAAGATACGCATATAAACTGGGTGAAACCACACTCAATAGCAGCGACTGCGAGAGGGATCTAGGAGTCTTGGTGGACAACTAACTACATATGAGCTGGCAATGTGCAGCGGCAGCCAAAAAAGCCAATGCAATCCTGAGTTGCATTAACAGAGGGATACAATCTAGAACTAGGGAGGTACTAATACCACTCTATAAAGCCTTAGTTAGACCACAACTAGAGTACTGCACCCAGTTCTGGTCACCACACTATAAAAAAGACATTGAAGCTCTAGAAAAAGTGCAGAGGAGAGCAACCAGGATGATAAGGGGACTGGAAACTAAAACATACGAAGAGCGGTTGGGGGAACTGAGCTTGGCCAGTCTGGCGAAGAGAAGGACTAGGGGTGACATGATAACAGTGTTCCAATACTTGAGAGGCTGCCACAGAGAGGAGGGGATTAGGCTGTTTTCCGAGGCACCAGAAGGCCAGACAAGGAATAATGGATGGAAACTGACCAGAGAGAGATTCAACTTGGAAATGAGGAGGAACTTTCTGACAGTGAGAGCAGTCGACCGGTGGAACAGCTTGCCTGCGGAGGTTGTGAGAGCTCCAACACTTCAGACTTTCAAAAGGAGATTGGACTGCCATTTATCCGAAATGGTGTAGGGACTCCTGCTTGACTGGGGGGGGGAGGTTGGGTGGTGGTGGTTGGACTACAAGGTCCCTTCCAACTCTAATAATAATGTAATCTAATGTAAAAAGGCCTATAATGGCCTCAATGTTATGGATAGAAAACTGCCATCCTGTGGTCAAAGCAGGTATTGCAACCACAAAAAGAAACCAACCTTTTAAATGGGATTTTAAGGTTATTATCGTGTATCTTTATTATTAAAACCTTATTAATATTAATAGGGCGACAGGAGGCACGCTTGCTGCAACACAGGAACAGAAAAAGAAATCCTGTTTCAAAAGCCTTAAACCAAGTTAAGGCCTATTATGGCCTATTAACAGGCTCCTTAAGAGGAGCATAGAGTGGTGGTGCTTTTCCTGCCGTTCTGCACTGCGGGGCTTCGCTTCTCGGCCTCCGCGATCCTGGGTGAAAGCAGGGGGGGAATGAGCGATTGTCATTGGGTTGCCCTCCCTGTTTTGTTTTTTGCGCGGCATCAAACACACGGCGATTATATAGGACGGGATAGCCCAGCTGCTGGTCGGAACTACCGATTCGCCGGCAACAGTCCTGCTGCATCTTTCTTGGAAGATGTGAGAACTTTTGTGATATGCTTTCTATTGTGTACTTGCATAAAAGGCGAGTTCTCGTAGACCGTTTGTTGTTGTTGTTTTAACAGTGAGCCAGATTTTTACCTTTTGAAGAAATGACCTTGGATTTTCATTATAGTATTGAAGCTATCGTACGCCTTTTTCACTCGGTTTAACTCTTTTGAAACTGGATTCCTTCTTCTGTGCCTGTGTTACAGCCCCTGGGCCTCCTGTTGCACTATTAATGTCAATAAGTGTTTAATAACAAAGATACAGAATAATAAACTCAAAATCCCATTAAAAAGGGGTTTTTTTTGTGGCTGCTATTCCTTTTTGGACCACAGGATGACAAGGTTTTCTGTTCCCCAGGGGCTGCAGAACAGGCACGCGCGAATCCTTTTTCAAAAGCCTTAAACCGAGTTAAAAACGCCTACGATAGCTTCAACAGATGCAGAATAATCCTCTTAAAATGCCGTTTTTTTAAGACTTTTGAAGCAGGATTTTTTTCTGTTCCTGTGTTGCAGCAAATAGACCTCCTGTTGCCCTATTAATGTTAATAAGGTGTTATTAATAAACAACAAACTTGAAATGCCATTTAAAAAGTTTCTTTTGGTGACTGCGATACCTGCTTTGACCACAGGATGGCAGAGTTTCTGTCCCTTAGCACTGAGGCCATCAAAAAGGTCTACGGTGGCAATATTAATGCTATGGGACAGAAAATTTTGCCATCCTGTGGTCAAAGCGGATATCGCAGACACTAAAAGAAATACACTTTAACGCCATTTTTAGATTATTATTCTTTATTAACAGCTTATTTATATTAATAGGGAAACAGGAGGCCCGTTTGCTGCAACACAGGAATGGAAAAAGAAATCCCGCTCCAAAAGCCTTTAACTGAGTTAAGGCCTATGATGGCTTTTTAATATTAAATAGGTATTAATAGAGTAATTGGGCGCTCTGTCAAAAAAGCGAATCCGGTTAATCGGATTCAAGTTGTTCTCACTCCTGGCTTCTGGTGAACAATGCATCGCTTCATAAACATGCGCAGACATATTTAAGTCTCTCTTCTAGAGTTTTACTCAACAAAGACATCAGACCTACAGTCGTGCTTATCTGACTCTTCCCTCTGCCTGCCCGTTTTGAAGATGGAAAGGAACTGTCCGTTCTCAATCCTCTACTGCTACGCCCACCGTGGATGACGGAAAAGGGCTTTGGAGTGACCTCCGTGAGCTTCGAGACGAGGATGACTTCTCTGCTTTCCTGCGTAAAGACAGATTTGCAAGGTCCCAGTACGTTCCCCTGGCTAGCTTATCGCTGGCGCTTCCTTCCTACTGGATTATCCAGGCTTCCACAAAGCCTCTATTCCTCTGACCTGACGCTTTCACTCATGGTTTTAGGGTCTTGGCGTACACAAAATAAACAGGACCCTTGGATCTGGAAAGCCTTTCCCTGTAACAATGTCCCGTTCTCTCCCGGCGGCTGTAGAGAGCGTCTAATTGCAGAGACCTTCCGGCTGGTTCCCAGGTCATGACTGACCCAAGGCAAATGAAGAGTACTTGGTCAACTGGGATCAGACAGGCCTTTAAAATATAAAAGGATCCTTGGTTAACTTTAATTTACTGGGATTTAGATGATGCTTTGTGAGACTAAACAACTGACGCTGCCCTTCTTACAAGACTTAAAACACCACACGATAAAATGACAAATGTACGTTAAAGTCATCCACAAAAATCATTCCCGAAACATATAGCCTGGCCTGAGGGTTCAACCGCCACTGGACCGCTGCCTGGATGTTCTTAAAAAGCCATGTTTTACCAGTTCTCCTATAACCGTGATGGCGAACCTATGGCACGGGTGCCACAAGTGGCACGCGGAGCCATATCAGTGGGCACGCAAGCTCAGGTCCGGCGCGCATGTGCGCACTGGCCGGCTGATTTTCGGGCCTTCTGGGCCCACTGGGAGTCAGGAAACAGGCTGTTTCCAGTCTCCAGAGGGGGTGGGGAAGGCCATTTTTGCCCTCCCCAGGCTCCTAGAAGCCTGGAGAGAGCAAAAAATGGGCGTGCCATTGCATGCTGGGAGTGGGGGAGGGTCATACACGCATGCGCGGGCGCATGGAATTATGGGTGTGGGCACGCACGCACACACAAAGGGGGGGATCCCACGCATCCCCCCCTTTTTGGCACGCGAACTAAAAAAGGTTCGCCATCACTGTCCTATAAGGTGACCGTCTTCTCGTTCAACCCGAGCATGATTGGGAGGCGTCTATGTCAGCATTGGCCCATACATCGCATTACAATCGCGCGATCTGGATACTAGCAGTGAACATTAACATGGGCCACACGATGGCACTGTTTTCTGGCCCTTAGCTTTAGCGTTGAGGCCATTGTAGAATTTATTTATTTATTATTTATTTATTTGTGAGATTTATATACCGACTCACAGTGCAAGCACTCTCTAAGCGGTTTACAACAGTAAGCATTGTATATTTATATTGCCCCCAACAATCTGGCTCCTCGTTTTACCTACCTCGGAAGGATGGAAGGCTGAGTCAACCTTGAGCCGGTGAGATCTGAACTGCTGACCTGCGGATCACAGTCAGCTGAAGTGGCCTGCAGTACCCCACTCTAACCGCTGCGCCACCTCGGCTCTTTGTAAACTTTTTTAGAACTTTTTAAATTCGGTTTACGGTTTTTGAATTCTTTCTTCTGTCTCTGTTGTGCGGCTCCTGGGCCTTCTGTTGCGTTATTAATATTAATACCGTAATAAGGTGTTTAATAATAAAGATACAGATAATAATTTTTAAACGCCACTAAAAAGGGTTTTGGGCGGCTGCTATACCTCCTTGGACCACAGGGTGGCACTGTTCCTTAGCAATAGCATTGAAGTTATCATACGCCATTTTTAACTCGATTCTTTTGAAGCAGGATTCCTTTTTCTGTATCTGTGTTGAAGCCCCTGGGCGTCTTGTTTATTTATTATTAATATTAATAAGGCGTTTAATAATAAAGATGCAGAATAATAAACTTAAAATCCCATTAAAATCCCACCGTGCCGAGAAGGTCGCTGCGCAAGGAAGTTGGGGGGGATGACTAAGAAGGCTGACAGGAAGTCGACCATGATGGAAAGGTCGTTTTTCAAAGGAACTGGGGGACGGCCGCGGTGATCGGACAGGAAGTTCGCCTTGCCGAGAAGGTCGCTGCGAAAGGAAGTTGCGGGGATGACTTACAAGGTTGGACGTGAAGTCAGCCGTGATAGAAATCCTGTTTCAAAAGCCTTAAACCGAATTAAAAGGCTTCAATAGATACAGAATAATAGTCTTAAAATGCCATCGAAAAGATTTATTTCTTTTTGTGGCTGCAATACCTGCTTTGACCACCGGACGGCAGAGTTTTCTGTCCCTTAACTATGATGGCCTCGATGTTAATGCTATGGGACAGAAAACTCTGCCATCCTGTGGCCAAAACGGGTATTGCTGACACAAAAAGAAATACACCATTTTAATGGGATTTTAAGACTATTATCCTGCATCTTTATTATTAATGTAATTAATAGGGCTACGGGAAGCCACTTTGCTGCAAGAGGAAAAGAAATCCTGATTCAAAAGCCTTATACAGAGTTAAGAAGACCTATGATGGCCTATTAATATTAATGTTTTAATAATGAAGAATTAGAATCTTAAAACGCCGTTAACAGTTTTTCTTTTTTGTGCCTGCTATACCTGCTTTGACCACAGGAGGGCACTATTTTCCGTCCCTTAGCAATAGCATTGAAGCTATCGAGATATTACTTTATCGTTGGTAGTAGGAAGCAGGGGGATGACTATGAAAATTGGACAGGAAGTCAGCCATGATGGAAAGGTCGTTTGTCAATGGCACTGGGAGTCGGCGACGGTGACGGACAGGAAGTCCGCCATGCCGAGAAGGTCAATGCGCAAGGAAGTTGGAGGGATGACTAAGAAGAATGGACCGGACGTCGGCCATGGCAGGAAGGTTCTTTTGAAAGGCACTGGGGGAGGGTCGCGATGAACGGACAGGAAGTCCGTCATGCCGGGAAAGCCTTTCCGAGACGTCTGAAGAGGAAGCCGATGGCCATGCGAAAAAGGCCAACGGAAGCGGCTCGTCCCTTTCACAGGAGCATAGAGTAGCGGTACTCTGTGCTCCTCTGAAAGGTCAGTAAGGGGCGTGCATAAGTGCACCAGCGTGCCTACCGTCCCTGTCCTAATGTTCCCTCTTATCAGTACCCATCTTATGTATATAAACAATGTTATATCTATGTATATTACTAACACGTACTTGACAAAATAAATAATAAATAAATAAATTGCTTACTTGAACCCTATGACAACCATTCTTGACAAATGTATCTTTTCTTTTATGTACACTGAGAGCATACACACCAAAGACAAATTCCTTGCGTGTCCAATTCTATTCTATTCTATTCTAAATACTTTTGCTGCCGCTCTGCACTTTGGGGCTTCGCTTCTTGGTCTCCACGATCCTGGGCAAAAGCGGAGGAGCAGCCATTGTCAGCACGTTGCCCTCCCTGTTTTATTTTTTCCTAAACAATAAAACATAATTGTGCCTGAAATTGTTTTTTTTATATTTTTTCCCCAGAACTTCTGTTGAGCAAACTATATTGGGTCAAATTCACGCTGAACCTCCCTTTTGCATCACTAAAAATCAGGCAAGCTCTCTTAAAACCCATTTTTCTAACAATTATGATAGTGTTTCCATGAGTTTAAGCAGGCCCTACGAGGCTACAGCACATTACCGCAACTGCCAAGAGGGATTAATTCTGACCTTTCCGTGTTCTCCCCACCCTCCCTGCAACGAATGACAGGTCAACCCTTTTATCTGGGATTACATTGTGGATGGTGGGTTTTATCAGCAAGAGACTTGAAATGAAGTTTCAGATCAAATTTGTATGCCACCCATCTCGCTATGAAGCAATTCTGGGTCTTCCATTCAAACACTCACCGTGGCTTCAACCTCAAAGAGGGGAGGCTGATCGCCCACCTGCCTCCTTCCCTGAACTGGCCAGGTTGCGGCCTCCCGCCTCATCCCCACCCTCTGCTACTACTTCCACGCTGGCTCCCGGGACTTGCTCCATCCCACTACCCCTGCTTCCCCCCCCCCCCCCCAGTCCTCCTAAAACATCCCAGGACAACAAAGAGGGCTAACAAAACCAGCAAAAGAAGCAAACGCTAAGGTTATTTTTAGGGCTACTTTGTGCAGGAAACTTTCCTTTATCCCAGGAACACACAGATTCAATCTCTCTGAGCCAGAGAGCTCCAGATGGGTAAGATTCACCTTCCAAGTTATGAGAAGAACTAAAACCACCACCACCCCCAGGAATATAGAAAAGGCCTCAACCATGCAGCAGCTCAGCCTGCTCTCTTCCAGCTATGTAGTTGCTTTTGGCCCCTCCACCGTGTCCGTACCGTAAATGCACATGGCGCCAGAGCAAACACCCTTTGCTCCTTCAGCATTGGCCACCAGTATGAAGAGGGCAGCTATGACAAAAGCACTGTGGAGAGCCACAGTAGCACCGATGGAAGAATCCAACCAAACGGATTAGACGCATGGTCTCGCCTACTGTGACCCTCATCTAGAAAGGAGCACCTCGGGGACTGAGAAGGCCAGTTAACTGTCGTAACAAGGAAGAAAGGTAGAGCCAGCCTTTTTAACTCGGTTTAAGTCTTTTGAAGTGGGATTCCTTCTTCTCTCCCTGTGTTGGTGTCCTTGGGCTTCCTGTTGCCGTATTAATGTTAATAATGAGACGTTTAATGATAATGATACAGAATAATAAATTTACAATCCCACCGTGACCAGGTCGCTGCGAAAGGAAGTTGGGGGGGAAGACTTAGAAGAAAGTACAGGAAGTCAGCCATGATGGGAAGGTCGGTTTTCAAAAGAACTGGGGGACGGCAACTGAAAACGGACAGGAAGTCGGGCGTGCTTGGAAGGTCGCTGTGAAAGGAAGTTGTGGTGGGATGCCAGGAGAAGGGCACAACGGAAGTCGGCCATACTGGGAAGGTCGCTCAAAGAAGCACTGGCACAGAAGTCGGCAGCCATGCGGAGAAGGGCAACGGAAGCAGATCGTCCCCTTAAGAGGAGCATAGAGTGGCGGTGCTTTTCCTGGCGCTCTGCACTGCGGGCCTTTTTGTGGCTGCTATACCTGGTTGGACCACACGATGGCACTGTTATCTGTCCTTTAGCAATAGCACTGAAGTCATCATAAGCGTTTTTAACTCGGTTTTAGATTTAGATTTATTATTAGAGTTGGAAGGGACCTTGTAGGTCATCTAGTCCAACCCCCTGCTCAAGGTTTAGGTCTTTTGAAGCTGGATTCCTTCTTTTGTGCCTCTGTTGCAGTCCCTGGGCCCCCTGTTGCCCTGTGAATGTTAATAATAAGGTGTTTAATAATAATGATACAAAATAATAAACTTAAAATCCCATTAAAAGGGTTTATTTCTTTTTGGGTCTGCTATTCCTTCTTTGACCACAGGATGGCACAGTTTTCTGTCCCTTAGCAATAGCTTTGAGGCCATCAAAAAGGCCTTTGGGACAGAAAACGTTGCTGTCCTGTGGTCAAAGCAGGTATTGCAGCCACAAAAAGAAACCAACCTTTTTAATGGGATTTTAAGGTTATTAATACCTTATTAATATTAATAGGGCAACAGAAGGCCCATTTGCTGAAACTAGGAACAGAAAAAGAAATCCTATTTCAAAAGTCTTAAACCGAGTTAAGAAGGCCTACCAATAATAATGTTTTAATAATAGAGAATAATAACCTTAAAATGCCATTAAAAAGTTTATTTCTATTGCTGGTGCTATACCTGTGTTGACCACAGGATCGCACTGTTTTCTGTCCCTTAGCATTAGCATCGAAGCCATCATAGACAATAGTGCGGCACATTCTTTTAATTGAGAGGTGTATCACCCTAGGCACGGAGAACTGTACCTGAGTACAGTCAGCTGACAAAGGGTCATGTTATGTTCTGGTGGCTTTTTTGTAAATGTGCTTCTCCATAAATGTGCTGCTTAGATAAACACTTGGCACTTCCACCTCAATGCAAGGATGTTGACATGGCACATGGCAGCACATATCTATAGCCATTTTACTAGGCGGCGGCACGCGGGAATCCGCCTCTGCCAGGACTTCTCTCCGAGGCTTAGTCGCAGAACTGCTCTGCTCCCCGAATCCGAATTGCCCGAAATTTTGGAGGCCCGGCCCAAGACACATCACCTCTGGGAGGGCAGACGAACAAGGAAGACCCCAGGGAACATCGAGGCAAAAGAAAATCGCCAGATGCGAAGACTGGGGGATTTTGAAACTCCGAATCGGGAAGCGCCGTCATCATCATGATGGTGGCTTTACCACCGTGAGAGCCCAAACAACAAAGAAGCAGGGAGTAGCAGCGTCACCGGAGGACAGTTGTTCACCAGGAGCTAACATCTTGAGGACGAGTGAACATCAATTCATCGCCTCCCGGTATATCCTGCGTCTTACGGGACGGCGACCCGCAGCCTGACTCCCGACCGCTGGAAAACACCGAACTGCCTAACCGCCATTACTATCATTATCATCAGCCTCCCCCGCGGTGGCAGGCCTCCCCACAGCCTTCTCCCTGGTTAACTCGACTTGGCATCCAAGTGACCCCCTGTCCTGGACACGGCCTCTTTTTCCTCTACGATCATGGGGTCCCTTTCGGGCACCGCTACCACCGCGAGACCTTCTTCGGTCGATGCGACCCTGGCTTTTCATGCGGCTTTTCTTGCTGCTTCGGCTTTGCTGGCTACTACCACCCCCACTGCTGTTGCCGCTGCGATGGCAAACAATAAGCGGAAATGGGACAACAAGACCAGCACTTTGGGCTTGAACTATACCTTGTTGCTAGACCCCACCAGGGAAAGCAACGGGTTGACTTTGACTTTGGGGAACAGGCCCTTGGGGCATTGGCGCCATCTTTGCTGGAGGTTTCACCATCGACATCTACACCATCGACCCCCCCCCCGAGGCTTGTCATTGCACCGTGGAGAGCTGTGCAGCCAGCGTCGTTGTTGCGGTGGAGAACGACGGATATCTACAGAAAGTCCTGGAAGTGGAGGAAAAACTCCCTCCCTTAGGAGCTATCACTTGTTACAGCGAAGACATCAAAGTGAAAGGACAAACTCTTGCTGGTTTGGGGGCTGGCATATACGTTTTCACCTGCATGTCCCTACACCGATTACTGTTTGCTTTGTATTATACTTTACCTTGGGGGGTGCTTATATGTATGTGTGAGGATATGGATAGTTTGGATAGAATGAATGGGCTAAAGCGACTGAACTTGGAAAAATGAGAGAGCCGGGGGCAAGGAATGGAGCTGCTGAGTGTGCAAACAGAAGCAGATGGCGGCTCGGTTACGACCCCCGGCTTGGCATGAATGGGATGTCTGGCCTGCAAAGGAAGAGGGAGGGCGATGGGGTGGTGGAGGGGATCTCTGGGGGGTTGGAGAGCCGGAGCATAGCGGTCGTAACTGGGAGAGGTAGATACGGCGGGAGCCGTGGGGTAGGACGCTCTCGGGGAACTAGGACTTGCTGTCTCAAAGCGATTACTTGTTCCGGCCCCTCTGGTTATGGTTCACCTGGCTCAGCTCGTATTCCTGATTAACTTGGGATGTCAGGATCCTGGGCTCAGGCTGCTGCTGTTTAATGCCAGGTCTATTGTTAACAAGGCTCCCCTCGTTCGGGATTTAATCTTGGAGGAGGGAGCTGACCTGGCATATATAACTGAGACCTGGCTGGGCCAGGAGGGGGTGTTCCCCTCTCAGAGATGTGCCCAGACGGGTTTCTAGTACTGCATCAGCCGCAACCCCAGGGAAGGGGTGGAGGAGTGGCAATTATAGCTCGCAAGAGTCTTCTTCCTCGCAGGATCCCTGCCCCAGAGATTGTTGGGTATGAGTCTCTCCTCTTGAAGTTGGACTCAGTGGTTCAGTTGGGCCTATTGTTGAAGTACCTGCCTTCCAGCTGCGTTACTATGGCCCTGCTAGAGGCGGTAGCCGGACTGGCGGTGGAGTTCCCCAGGCTTATGGTACTGGGGGACTTTAACCTGCCATCACCTGGCGAATCCTCGGATGCGACTCAGGAGTTCATGGCTTCCATGGCAACCATGGACCGGACCCAAGTAGTTTAGGGTCCGACTCATAGGGGGACACACACGCTTCACCTAGTGTTCCTCTCGGGGCAGTGGAGAGATGATCTGAAATTAAGGGGTATAGTCGCTTCTCCCTTGTCGTGGTCAGATCATTTCCTGCTGAGGTTAGACTTTAAGGCACCACTCCTCCATCGCAGGGAGGCGGAACCGATTAAGTGGTTCCTCCCAGACGCCTAATGGACCCTAACCCCTAACCCTAACCCCTAACCCCTAACCGTGTTATGCTTGGGAGAAAATCTGGAGTGAGCACTAGAATAGCAAAAGTTTCCAAACATTGTTATATGGCACTTCTTAAACCAGGGGTGGCCAAACTATGGTTCTTTGAGGACCTGTGGACTTCAACTCCCAGAATTCCTGAGCTAGCCATGCCTGCATGACTGAATTTTATGAAATATGGAGAAAATTAAAACAAAAAAATATTTACAAATCTGGTCACAAACCAAGACTTGATTAAGAAAAAAAATGTAAAGGTGTATACTCCTTCATAAGAATAAAATGAGATTTATTTGTATATATGTTATAGATATGAGACATATAGTAAGAAATTTAAATAAACAGTAAGTTAGATAGATTTAGACTAAGACTAATAAAGGTTAAAAGAAACCAAACAATAAGGTAACATAAAATTGGATCAAGTATATTGTGTGTAATTGTATGTAATCTCTGTTCTATTTTGTGTTTGTGTTTTGTCTTGTTTGTTGTGTAAGTTAGTTTTCTTTCTTTTTCTGTATTTTTAACGAAAAAACCGAATAAAGATTTTTTTTTAAAAAAGAAAGAACGATGTGGAAGCATCTTAAAGTTAAAGACGAATAACACTTTTATGTAGGTACTTGTGTACCTCTTTTATTGTTTTATTCTTATTTAAGTAGTAAGTGCATGAAATTAAAAACTTTCTTTTTGTCAGTGACGTTGAAGACACACAACACTTTTATCATTCTTATGTAAGTACTTGTGTACCTCTTTTATTGTTTTGTGTACTTATTTTATTCTTATTTAAGTAGTAAGTGCACAAAATAATATACTTCCTTTTTCTATATCTTCTTTTTCTAGGTCATTCATTAGTGCAAAGAATTCAGTGACGTTGACTTGGGCACTCCCACCCAGTCACATGACCACCAAGCCACTCCCACCCAGTCACATGACCACCAAGCCACTCCCACCCAGTCACATGACCACCAAGCCACCCTCACCCAGTCACATGACCACCAAGCCACACCCACCAAACAAGCCACGCCCACAGAACCTGTAATAAAAAAATTGAAACCCACCACTGATGGCAATGTCATTCTCCTCCTTTTATATTGACCCAAATGCATTCAAGATGGTTTTCATCACTGTTCTGCTGTCTTTTTGTAGAGATGTAGTTATTTCTTATATATAACTCAACATCACTTCCTCTTTTATTAGGTCTGTTTCTTTTAAACAATTTAAATCCCTCTAGCTGCATATTCCATTCATGGGTTTCATCCCACCAAGTTTCTTTCAAATCTCATGTAGCACAGGGGAACTACCAGAGGACTAGAAAAGAGGTGATGTGGAACCAATCTACAACTGTGAGTGTGTGTGTGTGGTTTTGTGTGTGTGTGTGTGTGTGTTCCTTATTTATATAAGGAGTAAGGATCGAAATTTTCTTTGAATTCTGCTTTTGCTACTTTCACTTCTTTGATTGGTAATAGTGGTAAAAATTTCTCCTGGGGTGTGGAATGAATGAAAAGAATTATGCCTGAGAGCGTCAAGGTCAGGACAGAAATTTCCTTGGTTTTCTGAAGGACAGGAAGGCATCTGACCAGCTTTGTGGGCAGACTTGGTCAGCTGCAGCCGCTGCCTTCTGGGCCACTTCCAGGCTTCCATCACTGGCCCTGCCTGGGGTGAATGCAGTCTGCAATTGTGATGTCACATATGACCTAGAGTACATTGGAGGGAGTTGGAGAACTGAGTTGCCCTCAGAGATCTGGGAGATGTCAGCTGGGTTAAGGCAGATGACAAAATTTGCCAGAGAACATGACTCTCTGTAGAAGGTAGGAGAGAAGGCAGGAGTGGGCTGGGAGGGCCGGGGCACAGCAGCGGGATTACTTCCTAGAACGCGGGAGGTCTGCTCTTTTGAAAAGAGGGAAGATACTGTACGGGAAATGTTCTTTTTTATACCTCGGTCTGACCTCAAAGCAATAACTGAAAGTGCTTTGAAGCTGTTTTATTGTTCTGGGATCACGGGATGCCTCTCTTGGGAAAGACAACATTTACATGCACTTTTACCAGGTTGGTTATATGTATCATCTTGTTTACCTTACTAGCAAATAACTATTGTTATTAAACAGTAATTGGTTGATTTGGGAAAAGAAAATCCTTACCCTTGGTTATAGTCAACTCCTGTGAAGTTGTTTCTTTCTCAGGCAATGAAACAAAGACAGCATAGCTTCAGTTTCTCATCAGTTATTCCCTTCCCTGCTGCTACCTCACCTGATTCCCAGGGGCTTCTAGCAAACTTTCTCCCTTCTTCTCTTGCCTTCTGGCTTATGTGATGAGGAACTTCAGTTTGCCGACTGAGGTCTTGCAATACACAGCCAGGAGAATGAAGAAGGAAAGTGGACCAGGAGGAAAGAGAACAGCTCCCTGTCTGAGTTAGATCACTCTTGATCCTGGAGGCCGGCTGACTCCCAAATGTCACGGCCTAGGCCATCGCCCCAGATCAGATCTCAGTGACGTTTCTTTCATGAGCTACTGTTTCCCTGCAAATGATGAAACAGAAGTTCACAAAAAAAAAAAAACTTACCTCTTGCTGCACTGCCAGTGCTGGGAATGCCCCGCCTCCCATCGGCCAGCTGGTCTTTGGGTCTCTGCTGTGCAGAGACCTTTCAGTTTGGGCATGTGCATGCGGGCAGTTTTGGCACTCGGTGTCTAAAAGGTTCGCCATCACAGTCCTATGTCATTTCAGGCAAGTGGTTGTGCAATCTGTTCTTTAAAACCTCCAATGTTGGAGCACCCACAACTTCTGGACACAAGTCGTTCCACTGATTCATTGTTCTCACTGTCAGGAATTTTGGCCTCTGCGCATCGCGTTTTCTGGCAGTTCCAGGCAGTGGGGATCGGCGGCATCCTCACTGCCACTCGGATTTTGATAACGAGCAGCACAGATCTTTTTATCCATTTAAAACAAACCCTATCACCCTACACACATTTAACTGGAGTGGGTGGGGTGTAGTGGGGAATGATTTTAATGGGGGCAGAAGAGGGACTTGGCAGCAAAGGCTCCACTCCCGAGACGCCCCCGTCTTCCTACCTATAGTCGTAGGCATTGAAAGCCTGGCTTTTTCGTAGCAAGAGCCAGGGGTGAAATGCTACTGGTTCAGGCCGGTTTTCCCAAACCATTAGTAACAAATACTTCCGTTTCTCTGAACCGATAGTAAAAATGCTTTTAAAAAGTAAAAAAAAGGTTTTCCATGATGGCACGGCACAGCTGATGAACCTTTTTTTTTTACTTTTTAAAAAGCATTTTTACTACCTATTCCCCGGAGCTGCTAGTAAAAAAAATGCTTAAAAAGTAAAAAAAAAAGTCCCAACTCTCAGCTGTTTGACAATCAGCTGAGAGGGAACCTTTTTTCTTTTTTACTTTTTTAAAGCATTTTTTTAAAACTACCTACTTGCTAGAACTGTGACTCTGTGAGGTTCCTGCCTGTTGCAGGGGCCATTTTGTGTGAAGTCTAGCTGCTTTTGCATTGTGTGTGAGTCAGTTGTGTGGCTTTTGTGGTGTTTGTGTGTGAAGTGTGAAAGTTGGTTTTTGAGCTCACCTGGTCACATGACCATGACCACCAAGCCACGCTCACCCAGTCACACGCCCACCAAGCCACGCCCACAGAACCGGTAGAGAAATTTTTTAGATTTCACCACTGAGACGCAGCACTTTAGTCCTCCTGGACGCTGCCATCTCGTAAACATGGTGCAGGGCTTCCTGGCAAGCCCCTGTGCCTTTGTTCCCTTGGTCGGAGCCTGATTCCGCAAGCGGTCCAGGAAGCGCGGAGGTCGGGAGTCGTCTGGCAAAGCAGGCGCTTCTGTGCGAGAGTCATAAGGCAAGGCGGCTCGCTGCTTGGCCTGCCCCTTCTCCAGACGACCAAACACAGATATTTGAGATGACCTAATAATCATAACATAACAATAATAATCCCAAAACAACTGGAGCACCACTTGAACACGGAATGGGACAAGTCACCACTGCCAACTCGCCACAGCCAATTTGCCATGGGACAACTCACCAAGGGACAATTTAATAATTCTATTTAATTATTTAAAATAATTTTAAAAATGTTCTAATTTTTGTCATTCACATTTCATTTTGTCCCTCCTTTGGCATCCTTTCTTTAATTATTCTATTCCACCATTTCTTCAATATTAGTGCAACTTCTTGGAGAGGGAGGCGCTACTCACAGTCACCCACGCCCTTATCACCTCCCGGCTGGATTACTGCAATGCGCTCTACATGGGGCTACCCTTGAAGAGTGTCCGGCGACTACAATTGGTGCAAAATGCAGCTGCGCGTGCCGTGGTGGGTGTGCCCAGGTACACCCACGTAACACCTGTCCTCCGCCAGCTGCATTGGCTGCCCATTAGTCTCCGGATCCAATTTAAGGTGTTGGTCGTTACCTTTAAAGCCCTACATGGCTCAGGGCCAGGCTACCTTCGGGACCGCATCCTGCCGCATACCTCCCTACGACCAGTTAGGTCCCACAGAGTTGGTCTCCTCCAGGTCCCATCGACCAAACAATGTCGGTTGGCGGGGCCTAGGGGGAGAGCCTTCTCTGTGGGAGCTCCCTCCCTATGGAACCAACTCCCTCCGGAGATCAGAGCCATCCCCACCCTGCTGGCCTTCCGTAAAGCAATAAAAACTTGGCTCTTCCGGCAGGCGGGGTGAAAGTGAGACCGAGTAGACTATCTCGGGGTCTCCCCCCTTTAGTTATGAATGTTGGAGATTTTCTTTTAATTTTTATATATCTTTTAATTGTTATATGTTTTATTGTAATAGATTTGGACATGTTGTGAGCCGCCCAGAGTCCCCCGGGAGTTGGGCGGCATACAAATCTATTAAATTAAATTAAATTAAATTAAATTTGTCCCACGGCGAGTTGTCCAGTGGTGAGTTGGCCGTGGCGATTTGGCCTAGATCCACTTGAACACCATCGGCATTAACAAATTCACATCAGTCAATTGCAAAAGGCAGCTTTTCTCGGAACGGCTTCCATCCTGCGATGAGATCACTAACCCCATCAAACATCAACATCTGCCTATCCCAAGTCCTTGGGAAGGACTCAGTAGGCAGGTGTTATTGCCAAATCCAGTCTGAATATCTGGATGACTGTGCAATCATCATCATCAACAACAACAACAACAACAATGATAACAACAGCAACAAAAACAACAACAACAACAATAAATATATGCTGCAGGACTGCCAGGCAATCTATAATGGAAATATAAGGAAAGTATGCTGAGTCACCTGATATAAAATGTCCTTACTTGGAGGAGAAGTCATTTTATTTCTCAACTTTGTTCTAGGATCTGCTCAGTTTTCAAGAGAGTGGGCCATCAGAAGAACAGAGTCCGCACTCACCCTTTGAGGGAGGAGACCTGCAATTCAAGCAAAGACTGTCCCTGGCAGAAAGAAAAGGCAGACACCCCGGAGGAAGAGCTGAATGAAAATGGTGATGAACTTTGCCTTAGACCTAAGACATTAAATCCACACTAAGAGCAGCATGTACACTCATTGACTGTTGCTACAGATACGGTAGATAGTCAGATTCTTGCTGGAACCCCAACAATAACATCTTATTTCCTAGTATTTACAGTATTAGTCTCAGGGGTGAAATGTGAAATTTCCTACCGGTTCTGTGGGCGTGGTTTATTTTGTGGGCGTGGCTTGGAGGTCAGGTGGGTGTGGCTTCGGGTGGCATGGCCATGTGGTCATGTGACTGGGTGGGCATGGCCAGGTTGTCATGTGACTGGGTGGGTGCAGCCAATTTAGCAGTCCATTTTGCCAGGAAGCAGGGGGTTGGACTAGATGACCTCTGAATTCCCTTCCAGCCTTTGCTGTGCTGTTTCAAAGCAGCCTCTGAAGCTGTGTCTAGTGCCAGCCAGGTTTGTGGTCCTCCCTCCCTCCCTCCCTCTCTCTCTCTCTCTCTTTCTTTCTTTCTTTTGTGGTAAGCAACCCCCCCAAATAAAATATTACTCATAAGAAAAGGCTCACAGAAAAACAAGGAAAAATCAAGCTGCTAACAAAAAACCTGCCTGAAGCTCATTCCACATTCCTGCCATGTGGATTTGCGGCACACAAGCAGGCAAACAGATCCCTAGAAAACCCATTCAAGACGGGATATTTTGAAATTTCCCCATGGCAAGATTTGGCAGCTAACAAAACACAGTAGTAGAATCAGAATAAGCAGCCCCACACTCAAGACCCGACACAGGACAAAAGTCATTTAGCCACAATGGGAATCACCCAAACCCTTTTAGAAACACAAAGCCCATATTGCACAAACCCCAAAACTTCAAAAACATAGAACCATATAAGAATCCTTCCTTTTATCCAGTTTGTTGTTCAGCTAACCCAGAATGTCACTTCACTTCTGCAATTAAAAACCTCCTTCAGAGCAGCTTCCGAAGGCTTTTCAATTTAAAGCAGGAGTCTCCAAAGTTTGCAACATTAAGACTTGTGGACTTCAACTCCCAGAATTCCTCAGCCAGCCATGTGGCTAAGTTTGGAGACTTCTGATTTAAAGCAACAGCATTTGTTTTTCTTCTTTGCCAAGATCTCCCAGCTGGAAAGTGAGTCCTGATTTTTTCCTTCTAACACCTGCCTCTTTCTTTCTCTTTCTTTCTCACTTCCCTTCCCTTCCCCCTCCCCCCCTCTCTCTTTCTTTCTTTCAGGTGAACCGGCAGGGAAAAAAGGCTTTAAAAAGTTTTTAAAAACCCAGGAAGTGATGATGTTGGGGCGGGTGGGTGGAGACTCGAGCTGCCATCCCTACTGGTTCTCCGAACCAGCCACCGCAACCGCTACCTACTCGCCCAAACCAGGCAGAACCGGGAGGATTTCACCCCTGATTAGTCTCCTGTCTCTGGCTCTAGCCCGGAGAACAGATCCACAAGTGCTATTCTTAGATACTCAGGCAGGTTTGGTGAGACTAGTAAGTCTCTACTTCTGGTGCTGGAAAATTGTGTCATTCTGGGAACTGTCAGAAAGATTGGATAATGCTGAAGAAAACCCAGATAAAATTTAGTGAAATGTCTCAGAGGCTGGAAAAACTTCCCAAAAGAGGTGACAACAAGAGTCATCCTCAGCTTCTGGCATTCCCCAATCGATATGGCAATAACTGAGAATGTTCAGGGTTGAAGCCCACATACCTACAGAAGAGATTCACCGGGCTGGAGGAAGAGTAGCATTAGAAAGTGAATTAGAGAAGAGTACAAAATTATGCCTGGTGTGGAGAAATATTTCCTTCATTTCTGTGGAATTCATTGAACTTAAAATGTAAGAACTGCTCTCCCTTTGAAAAGATATTAGATGAGCCATGCAGGATCAGACTATCAAAGACTGTTGCTGACCCTTTTTTTTCTGTTTACCAGAATCGCAGGTCTGCTTTTGCAACTTGAGGAATCTCCGAGAAGAAAATGGCCCTTCCCAAGTGCAAGAGTCCACCAACAATCTATGCACCTTGGCAGAGACTAAACTGGCTGGAGTCTTGCGGGCCATTTGCAAATATCGCCATAGCATCCATAAGGTAGATACTCTTCAAAGTGCTCAGAACACCTCAAATTAGGTGTAACTCTGCTAAACCTGTGACCTCCTTTTGGAGCAACGTAATCTTCTGGGCCATCTTCAAAGGCAGCCCTAGTAGGATGTGTTATAGTACTCTGAATATGACCAAGGAGAACTGAAAGTCAGTGTTGCCAGGGCATCTCAGTTCAAAAACTGAGGCACCAGCCAGAGCTGGCCACAAATTCCCCGGCCATGATCTCTGCTGAAAGCTGGAGTCCAGCGTCAGTAGAGGAGCCCAAGACCCATGGGAATGTCATGACCAGGATTCTTGAGAGAGGAGGAGGAGTTACAGAAGATTGGGAGTGGCAGCCATAGCCCTCCTTTTCCAATACCGTTTCCAAGCCCCATCATCTAGGGGAAAACAAAAGGTGTTTCTGAGAAACATCTTAATGGTAAGAGAAGCTGAATAGTGGCATTTTTAATTCATGTCAGAAGCATCACAATTAAAATAAAGCATATTATATGACATAACATTTAAAATAGAAAATACAAGATTATTTGGCATACTCATCTGGAAATAAATCATGTTTCTCAACCCAAAAGTGCCTTTTTTCTAAAAGGCATCTGGACTGGTTTTTTTTCCTTTGAAAACATTTCACTTCTCATCCAAGAAGCTTCTTCAGAACTGTTTACAAACGTTTTTGAAGGGAAAAAAAACAAAGTCCAGTTGCCTTTTGGAAAAAAGCACCTTTGGGACAACCATGACTTGGATGACGGAGACACTCCTAAGAAGTTGTGTTTCTCATGTGCTCATAATTTCAGACTTCAAACTACTATATTGGGTTTTCTTTTGTATTTCTGCAGATCTCTCCAAAACACCGGCTGCGTATCAACCAAATCCTGCAGGCTGTGATCAGATCTGCCAGTCACATAGACCACAAATTAGCCAAAGTGATCATCAAGCTGGCTGCTGAAGATATGCTAAGAACCACAGTAAGTACCAACGTGACCAAATAGCACCCTTTCCTCCCCACTTCCCTTTGGGTAGAACCAGGGGTGGGTTCTAACTTACCTCGCTGCCGGTTCGCTTCCTCCCGAGTCGTGTGGGCGCATGCGCAATGCCGAAAAATCCCCCAAAAATAATAATTTAAAAAAGCCGAAAACAAGATGGTGACCGCATGCACAGTGCCGGAAACTCAGCTTCTGCACATGAGAAGAAGAAAAAAATTAAAAAAAATTTAAAAAAAAGATGGCAGTGCCCACAGACCGGCACCGACCGAACCGGTTCCATGACATCATCATGACACCACCAGCGGGTCGCTACCGGTTCGGGCGAACTGGTCCGAACCGGGAGGAACCTACCTCTGGATAGAAGTTCCAGCCTTTGGGCTCCAACCCAACCACTCCAGGAATGCCTAAGTATGTGGGTCCCCAAGAATTCACGGAATGTACATAGTTGCATAGGTCACAGTTGGTTCTGTGAAAACAGGAGCTCCATCTTGATCAAGATGGAGAAGATTAAGGGGAGATTGGTTCCCCTTGCCACCTGAAGATAAGACAAGAACCAGTGGATGGAAGCTTTCCCATGACAGATCCAAACTTGACCTTGAAGAATTTCCTGACTGTGGAGCTATTAAGCAATGAAATGGTCTCCCTTCTGAAGTTGTGGGTGCTCCATCACTGGAGGTTTTCAAGAAGAGACTGGACAGCCATTTGTCCAGAATTGTATGAGTGTCCCTGTTCTGGGCAAGGGCTTGGATTAGAAGACCTTCAAGTCAGACCATTGATTCTATCACTTATCAAAATGTTTGTCACACAGAAGAGGGCAGAACCAAAAGGAATGAGTTAAAAGTATGAAGAAGGTATTTCAGACTAGATGCAAGAGGAACTTCCTGACTATACAAACTTCCAGCCAATGAAAGAGGCAGCTACATCTCATAGTGGCTCCTTCATTACTGGGGTTCTTTGAACAAGGTCTGAGTGGTTATCTGTCAAAGATCTAGTACAGGGGTGTCAAACTTGATTTCATTGAGGCCTGCATCAGGGTTGTGTTTGACCTCAGGGGGCCGGGGTGGGCATGGCCAGGGTAGTCATGGCCAGTTCAATGTCACTCATGTTGGGGGCACTTGTGGTGGCCCGAGCGCTCTGCCAGCAAAAATGGGCTCCCGAGCTCCGTTTTCGGCTGTGACGGTCTCCTGCAACCCTCTGACAGTGAAAACGGAGCTTGGAAAGGCCGTGCGCGGCCCTCTCGAGCTCTGTTTCCACTGGCAGAGGCACCATGGACCAGTCCTTCACTATTTCCAGGGCAGCCCCATGGGCCAGGTCTAAGCACCCTGCGGGCCGGAACCGGCCCCCAGGCCTTTGAGTTTGACACCCCTGGTCTAATAGATCCTGCACCGGTTAGGAAGTTGGACTAAAGACTTTTAATGATTCTTTCAATTCTCTAATTTTAGTCTGGCTAATCATGTGACTGCATCAGTTGTGCTTGTGGATGAGACTGGGGTGTGTGTGTGTGTGTGTGTGTGTGTGTGTGTGTGTGTGTGTGTAAAACATTCCATGCCCTTCTGGATCTCTTAGCAGCTTTCAATACCAGCAACCATGGTGACCTTCTGAACCAACTTTGGGTATTGGGAGTGGGAGGCCCCTCCTTTCTCCACGGTTAATTTCAGTTGGTGCTGGGGAAGGATAGAGGCCACATGGGATTCCTCAGGGCTACCTGCCAGGTAGGATTGCTCAGGGATCAGGTGCCACGCTTCTCCTTTTTAACATTGACATGAAACCAGCAGGTGAGGTAATTTGCCAGTTTGAGGGACAGTACCACCAGTGTGCTGACAATACCCAATTATACATCTCCATCCCTGGCTGGACAGGAGTGCTGTTGTGATACTGATTGGACGTCTGGGGCCTGCAAAGGTTTGGATGGCGAGGAACTCACCTTGATTCAATCCTGGCAAGATGGAATGGTTTGGGTTGTCTGGTTCCTGGACTCCTGCTCAAAGGGCAGGTGCAGCCATGGCTGGGGGGTGGATTTGTCTTATGGGCCAATTACTCCCTTTCCTGGACCAGGAGACCTTGCTCACAGTCACTCTCACTTTGGTTGCTTTCCATTTGGATTACAGCAACACACTGTACCTGGAGCTGCCCTTGACAACCACACAGAAGTTACAACTGGTCTAAAATGCTGCAGCTCATGCATCCTTCCATTTGCCCATGTCCAGCATTGTTGTGTGAGCTGCACTGGCTCCCAGTTTTCTTTTAATACAATTCTGCTTTTATACTGTGTTGAATCTTAATTTGTATTATCTTATTTTCACCTTTGATGGTTTCAAGTTATATTGTAAGCTTGAGAACTTTTCATTATTGGACAGTCTCCTGTCCTTTCTTTTGGAGGAAAGTCTATGCTAAAGGCCCTCAGAAAACCTCCCGTACAAAGCTTCTACTGAAGCTTCATTCTTTAAAAAAAAGGATGGTGGTGCAGTGGTTAGAATGCGGCATTGCAGGATAATTCTGCCAATTGCCAGCAGTTCAAATCTCACCAAACTCAAGGTTGACTCAGCCTTCCATCCTTCCAAGGTCGGTCAAATGAGGACCCAGATTGTGGGGGGCAATACACTGACTCTGTAAACCAATTAGAGAGGGCTGTAAAGTACTGTGAAGCGGTATATAAGTCTAAGTGCTATTGCTATTTGAAGAATAAAGCAATAAGAAAGCTGTGGTGTGCATTTTCCATGTGAAGCCATTGCTGGGGGGAGAGAGCGAGAGGAGAAGGCCCTCATTTCTGGCCCCCTTTCCTGCTGCAGGATCTTCAGGACTTGTATCAGGACGCAGCGGGTGACATCCTGGTAGCCCTCTGGAGCCATTTCCCAGCCGAGGTCCTCACCAAGCTCCTGGAGGGTTTCCAAGGGAGGCTGATTCCGTATCGCAGCATCCTCTGTGTGTTGGGGAAACTGGCAAACAAAGGTATCGTCTCTCTTTTCTCCCACAGGCTTTTCAACTTTGTTTCTGAATCATTGAAAGAAAGTTGGCCTTGATCCAAAGATTGTTCCTAACTTTTGGAGTAAAGGGGTGCCCAGAGAAAAATTGAGACACCCTGAATTCAGAATCTCTCTGGGAACAACTCTGGGCCCCAAAAGCAGAGGGAGAGAAAGTTTCACAAAATATAGCGAGACCCTAACTCTAATGCAGTCCAACAGAGCTACTTATCTGTTTTGTTTATTTAGAAAATGTATGTGGCCACCTATCTTACCAAATAACTCTGGGTAGCTAACAACCAATATTGTACATCTCCCCCCAAACAAACCCCACTATTACAAATCCCCCACAAACAAAGGAAAACAAAAGTACAATGAAAAAACAATAATGACGATACAAAATGTGAAGCACCACACAACCAACTCACTGCACAAAAGCACACATATCTGGGTCCACTAATATTCTGACCCTAATGCCTGATGGAAAAGGCACCCTTCCAGAAGTTAAGAAGTGTTGTGGCCATGCAGATCTCTGGGGTGAGGGAGAAAGGCTGTTTGGTAGGGCCGGCACCACAACAGAGTAGGCACACCCCCTGGCCTCCCAAAGTATGCGGTGGAAGAGACAGAAAGAGACAGGGAGTCCTGCAGGGTAACCTGGCCCTGTGTTCTACAAGGGCTTAATAGCGATAGCACTTAGACCAGCGGTGAAACGCTCCCGGTTCGGGCGGGCCAGTCAGTCGTCGCAGAGCCGACGGAGCCGGTGGCGGTCGCAGTGCAGGGCTTCCCCTGCCCGCTTCCCCCGCCTGCCTGGATACCTCCATTTGATTTCTTTTGCCCTCTGCACATGCGCAGAACCGGGAGCATTTCACCCCTGACTTAGACTTATATACTGCTTCACGGTGCTTTACAGCCCTCTCTAAGCGGTTTACAGAGTCAGCCTATTGCCCCCAACAATCTGGATCCTCATTTTACCGACCTCGGAAGGATGGAAGGCTGAGTCAACCTTGAGAATCGAACTGCCAAACTGCTGGCAGCCTGCAGTCAGCAGAATTATCTGCATTATTGCATTCTCACCACTACGCCACCGTGGCTTTTAAGGGCGATAGGTGGCACCTTAAAATGCACCTGGAAGCATACGGGACCAGCATGCTGAGCCAGTACTGTTCATTCAACAACAGTGCAATCTAGGCAAACTTTGGTGCTGCAATATTACACATGCTGCTGCATTCTGCACTAACTGAAACTTCCAAACGCTTTTTGTGTGCAGTCCTAAGTACAACATATTGCAATGATCCAACAGGGAAGTGACCGAGGCATGAATAACCATCAGCACATCCTAGTCCAGGCATGATGGATTTGTGCAAAGACCTCTAGAGTGCTCATCCACACTGGGGGGGGGGAGCTTCCCCATAAAGAGTTAAGGCGGGCCCCCCATAAAGGTGTTCGTATGACATCTCAGTACTATTACAACACCTGAATCCCGATTAGAAAAGGGTCCAGAAATGCCAGTTCTCCAATTTCAGAGAAGCAGGCCTCCCCGGACCATCCTTCTCGGGACTTCCCTGGCAATGTGGGCATAGAGTCAAGGAGCTCAAGCCACTGGATAGCAGGCAGGCTGGTATTTTAGCAATGATTCCATCTGATCCCTAGAGTCCAACTTCCCAGACATGGTCCCACGTACAGTTATGCCCACAGCAGCAACCCTGAAGGCCTCTGTGGGTTCCAAGATAACCCCACCTCATCCTGCTCCAAAACTGTGACAGCCGCAACACTGAAAACCCAGGAGCAGAACTCTCTCCCATGCCCAGATGGATTTCAGCAACACGTACCAGGTCAGCCCTCTCATGCAAGATTAAGGCGTGGATGAGATGAGAATTATTACAGACTACCTTGCATTTTTTTTCTTCCCTTCAATCATGTCCGATTCTCAGCGACTCTCTTGGTGAGGGTTTTCAGAACTGGTTTGCCAGGAGAAAGTGACTGGCCCAAGGTCTTCATGCCAAGGCAGGACTAGAACTCACCATCTCCCAATTTCTGGCCTTAACCATTAGGCCAGTAACAAAGACTTGGGCCACTGAAGTTCCCTGCGCCTGAGCGGAGGATGTCAGTACCAGGCACCCAGGGCAGTTTCCCCGAGAGCAGCCACTCCTGCTTTCTGCCATCTCCATCTGGGTGGAGTGATTTCCATCACCTTCCTGATACAGCTGCCTATCCCCTCCCCCTCCTCAACCAGCCTTCACTCTCCCTTTCCCATATCAAAGGACCCCAACCAGGGGCAGGTTGCTCTCTTACCTTGCTACCTGTACGCTGCGCACGCACCACCACATTTCGCGTGCGCGCCCCCTTGTGCGATTTTGCTTCTGCGCATGCGCAGGAAGCAAAAATCACTGAAATCTTGTGAGGGGATGCATGCGCGCGCGCAATTTCGGTGATTTTTTGCTTCCGCACATGCGAAAAAAATTGCCAAAAAATTCTGAAAAAAAGATGGCGACGCGCGACAGACCAGTGAAGACGGCACCAGAGCCGTCGCACGCAAATTGGGTAATCTGCCGGCCGCTACCGGTGTGGCAGAGTCGACCGCATCAGTAGGAACCCACCACTGACCCCCAACACAACCTTTTTAATGCCATGCTAGAAAGAAATCAGATATTACTAATGAAACCTAGCACTTGGGTGCTTCTGCCTAACATTCAGCATCTAGTTGAACTGCTAGTTCAACAGTTCAGCTGTTCAAATCTCACTAGGCTCAAGGTTGACTCAGCCTTCCATCCTTCCGAGGTCGGTAAAATGAGGACCCAGATTGTTGGGGGCAATATGCTGAACTCTGTAAACCGCTTAGAGAGTGCTGTAAAGCACTATGAAGCGGTATATAAGAAAAGTGCTATTGCTATCTATAATATGGGGGAAGGAGCCTCCTCCCACTCTGCATTTAAGCCCCACCCACATTGCCCCCAGCCACCCCATTCTCATCCAGGTATCCAAAGGAAAAGAAGAACAGACCTTTTGCCCTCACCAGACCAAGTGGCAAGATCTCCCCCACACACACATTTGTCGCCTGAAAGGGGCAATTAACTCCAGCTGCACCTGCTTCCCCCCTCCCCCCACCCCCCGCACTGCCTTGGCCTATGGCTGTCAGCCCAGTCCTTATTCCTCGCCTTCCCAAGCAGGGACCAGAGTGGGATTGGGCCAGTTCATAACACGCAAGGCCCAGCCCCTCTGTGTCCAGAGTCCAGAAAAGGAGGCTGCCAAAATGGCCACTGCCCCACAGGACCAGAGCTTTAATGCTCAAAGCTTCCGCACAGAGTCTTGTCCTCATGATGCCGTGGAAGGCCTGCCGCCTCCTCAGGGCCCGGCCGATGCTCCAGGGGCCTCCGGTCTCAGGTCCTCCTCAGTGATTCCTTCTCTCTTACACGCAGCTTTCACAGAGAGTGACACCTTGAAGATTGACGTATGGGAACGAAAGCTGGTGGAGGTAAGGTGAGAGCTCTTCTACCTTGACACCTGGTCTGTTTAGAAGGTCTAGGCATTTCAGCTGCAAGGCTGAACCTTTAAAAGCCAGTCTTCAGGTACATCTGTACGGAGGTGGGGGGAGCAGGAAAAAGAATACCTAGAAACAGGATGCAGTAAACATTCTGCTGGAGAGCTTTTCCAGCAAAGTAACGGAAGTGACATTGGAAACTTATATTTGGTGATAAGCGGATATAACAGCTATAACAGAAGGGACCTTAGGGGTCTTCTAGCCCAACCCCCTGCTCAATACTGATGATCAGTATTGTGCTTTCCCCTAAATTCTCTGGCTGACCACAAAGATAGTAAGAAAAAGAGGAAAAACCCTTTTTGGATCCTTAGAGTGACCTGGTTCCCACAAGGTCAACTGCCTCCTCAGCGCTTCCCTCCCTTCCTCTGGAGTAAAAAGTCCTGGTCCGTCCTTGTTCCAGTGGCTATTGCTGCTGGTCTTAGTTTGCCCACTCAGACCGTATCTGTAGCCTTTTCCCTTCTCTCTGCTCACATAGCTCCCTGGGGCAGCCCTGCCCTAAGCTCGCCACTTAGCCCCATGCCCAGGAAGGCCACTCTTGGTTTCCCATCTTTGGCAGATTCTGAACTCCAGGATAGTGTCTTGCCAAAATGGTCCCAGAGAATATCTCTACCAGGAATGACTCCGCCAGAATGAATCCCAAGGCCCTCTATCTGTCTTATCCCTCACCAGTTTTCCTGCTCTTGAAGGAAGTTGTGCCCATAAGAATTAAAAATATACCATGTTTCTTTCGCTAATGCTTGCTATATATTAATTAATCAAATTTAAACAGCTGCCCATCTCACCAAAAGCAACTCTGGGAAGCTTACAACAAGAAGATATACCGTATTTTTCAGAGTATGAGACGCACTGAAGTATAAGACGCACCTTAGTTTTGGGGGAGGAAAACAAGGAAAAAAGGCCTATGCCTCCCAGCAATTTGCCAAACAGCAAACAGCAAACAGCACAGATGATATACTGTATACTGTTTGCTTTGTATTTCTGTGCATGTGTGTCTGACCCATAGAAATAGCAAAGAATTGGAGAAATGTACATTATGGCAGTATATTAATCCCAGAAAGTTTTCTTAAATGTAATCACACTAACTCCTCCCAATTATTTAAATAGATCTACTCCAAACATGACTAAGTCAGGGTTTAACTCAGCTGCCTTATTTTAATACTAATACTTAATACTAATACTTAATACTTAATATTAAAACAGGACATTTCAGATTATACTTTTACAGATCTTTAAAATTAATGTGGCTTTCTGGAAGTATTCTCTGCTATTTAAAAGAAGATACAATAGCACTGGGCCTCTTCAGATCAAGCATTTATTTTAAAAAGCTTCTTCATTTTGCTAAGTTGTCTAGAACAATAATAAAACAGTCTTTAAAAATAAGTCTAATAATTTGAACATTCTAAAGGCATTTATAGTTATTCACTTACCTCCTTGCAGCAAAAAAACAAACAGCCAGTTTCAGCACAGTCTGGTTAGCACAAGAAAATAAAATTCTGTCTTTGCTTCTCCCTCCAGCAATTTGCCTCTTTGCAGCTTTAGTTTCACTTTCATTTTAGCACGTGGGCTTGCCGGCAACTTCAACCAAACAGCTGAGTGTTGGGAGGCAGATAATCAGTGGCTTGTGCTGATCAGGCTCTGCTGCTGTTTGCTGCAAAGAGGTAAATTGCTGGCAGGCAAAGATCAAAGAGTGGGGGTGGCTGGGTGGGGCTACATTCGGTGTATAAGACGCACCCAAGTTTTCACCCTCTTTTGGGGGGTAAAAAGGTGCGTCTTGTACTCTGAAAAATAGGGTAATAATAGTCAATATAAAAATTCAGATTAAAAATAAATATTATAAAAATAGGCATACAAACCCAAGGCAAAGAGAGCATAAAAATGGCCACCTCTAAGCCAGTCTCCTGTTGCCTTGGGCCACGGTGTGTGTGTGTGTGTGTGTGTGTGTGTGTGTGTGTGTGTGAGAGAGAGAGAGAGAGAGAGAGAGAGAGAGAAAGAGAGAGAGAGAGAGAGAGAGAGAGAGAGAGAGAGAGAGAGAGAGAGAGAGAGAGAGAGAGAGAGAGAGAGAGAGAGAGAGAGAGAGAACGAACAGAGCCAGGTCTCGAGGGGCTTCTGGAGCATCAAAAGGGATGGGGCCGATCTCATTTCAGGGGGAAGGATGTTCCCTAAGGGGGGGGGGAGATGCCATAGCTGAGAAAGCATGTGCCACATCTTGGTACTCTCTTTTCATTGGGTCTTTGCCCACTTCTTCATAAAACGATCTCCCTCCTCTCTCCTTCCTTTAAAGCTCCTCTTCTCCACTTGCACAAATACTCACCCCAGTTGTGGTCAGATGCTTGCTTCCTGCTTTAGCTTCTTGTGGTCAACTAACATCCTGTTAGGTACTTACAAAAACTTATAAAAGGCACGAGGAGGGAAGGCAGAAAAACAGCTCCGGGGGGGGGTGTTGGGGGGTTGGGGGGCAGAGGAGGTTAGATTCTAACAAAATGCGCTTTGGCAGTTGTGTATCAAAGCAAAGCAAAACCCATGATTTTATTGTATCGTTCCGTCCCACTCTGTAACCTTAGCAGGTCAAGCAACTGCAGTGCCTCAGAGGAGGAAAAGGGCAACGAAAAAAGGGTGCCGCTCTGTCCTCCGGCTTCCCCGGCAGTCTCTCTGTCTCTCTGGATAATGCTGGTCTCTTTCTCTCCGGCTGCTGAGCTGAATGTCCCTCTCTCTGCTTCTTCCATGTGCCGCTGACAGTTTGCAGAGCGACTTTTAATTGACGTCACCGACAAAGCTTGCTTTGATGAGCTCAATCAAGAGCTGAAGAAAGTGGACCAGAAATGCAGCACCCAAAGCCCTGAAAGGGTGAGCGGGGGAGGCTTCTTTGTTTTCCATCCCAAAACCATAGAACGGAGGTCCAGCGGTGCCCCCTGTGCGAGAGGAAGGCCACGCGGGCTTTCAGTCACCTAGCCAGCCTCTTGCAGCCCCCCAAGATGGACCACGCAATTTCTTTGTCCAGGGAAGGCGGCTTGCCCACCTCCGAAGCTGGCGATTCTGTTGCAGAATGCTTCTGTTCAGAAGTTCTTTCTGAGGTGGACCCACTAAAATCGGCTCCTTTGTCATTTAAACCCATCGTTTCTTGCTCGGATTGCTCCACTCGGTACTTGAATTCAAGCTTCCCAGGATGGCATTCATTTTTCTTGCAGCTGCAGGACCCTGGTGGCTCAGGTTCCTCTTATGAGCCAAATCCTTTTCTGGTGCTCTTTCTGGTCCTCTTATCATTCTGCAGTCACCCTGTAGGCCTAATGACCATGGCCTGAGCCTGAGCGCAGAGGACCTGAGCACAGTTAAACACTGGACTGGCCTCTGTCTCCCATCGAAACATCCCATGCCATCCTATGCCCACCACCCAAATGTACTGACCCACCCTGAGCTCCACAGAGTATGGATCCACCCTGGCTGCCCTGAGTAGGGTCCCCTCCTTCCTTTTGTATCACTCAGCCACCCTCCTGCCCACCCAGGGTTAGAGGCCAGCCTCTTTAGTGGTTTGCGTCTCTTTCCCTGTGGGAGCCCTCAGCCGATAATCCCTCTCCCGTCCGACTTCACCACCATCTTATTTAAATCTCTGCTGTTATGCAGATTCACTATTATGCTGGAAGTCTATGAGCAGGTAGAAAAGGAAGCTTCTTTCCCAGGAGCCAGAATGAGCTCAGCAGGAAGAAATCATACTAAACCAGCCTGATATTGCTGGACAAAGAGCAGTTTATTTGTCCAGGGAAAGTTGGCAGAGATTATAGGTTGACTTGATAAGGACTTCCACGTGGTTCTAGTAGAGGAGATGTCAAAATGTGGGCTGAACTATGCTACCATTGCAGCTACTGAATGTAGGTATGGCTGAACTAACATCTCCAATTAGCGTACATCAGTGGTAAGTCACAGACTGAAGGACTGGCTCAGGTGCTATATCATTCAACTGTGTTTCTCATTGCTGTGATAAAATGTTCCCAGGGGAGGCTAGAAAATACGATTACCTAATCAATACAACACAGGACAAGCGGGCAGGGGTGTAGCAAACACTTTAGATAGTGGTATCAAGATTCAGAAGGGTTTTGACAAAAATGCTACAATACAGAGAAAGCTGCAGGAGTTTTTTTAACGTGGTCCTACATTTCAGTAGGAACAATCAAAAGTATAAGTTGTGGGGGAATCACCTGTGTGACAGGAGTACATGCAAAAAAGATCTAGGAAAGAGTAATGTGATGGGGCTACGAAAGAAAGTGGGAAAGTGAAATGGCTGCAACAACAATGGTGTGGGGTCAAAGGAAATCATAATTCTTTTTTCCTCTGCATTGGTCTGAATGCCCCTTTACCATTTTGGATACAGAAGAAAAAGCTGGTGTGGAACAGCTGGAGGTATTGAAGTAGAAGCTCTTACTATTTCACAAATAAATGAAGATGACAGCACAAACAGAATTTGGAATAATATGGGGCACCATATGTCCAAACACACACACACACACGCACGCACAGAGTGAAATTTGTTCCAGATGTTTTGGAGAGCTACAGCTATTTCTTCTTTATGCAGATCTTCCTGTATCAGTACTGCGGAGCTATCCTGCGTGCCTCAGATGACCCTCAGCTAATCCAGGTCCAACTCTTTACCCTCTTGGCCATGTGCCAGCGAGGAGCCCTGGAGGCAAAGGTGAGAGGGCAACTACTTGGTGTGTAGGCAAATTACCACCCGCCATCTCCTTCTGCCTCTAAGCTGGGGAGAAGGAAAACAGTTCAGGAGGTTATCGCAGAGGAGCCTCTGAAGGATCTATCTATTTATCTATCTAACCTCTATCTATTTAGGCAGACATCCTTAAAATTAACTTCTGTTCAAAAATGTCCTACAGTACATCAAACATTAAAATATTTTGCTTCATTTTGTATTAGTATGTCAAGTTTGACTGTTCTTCTTCTTTTAGTTGTAATCCTTAGTTCTTTCTAGTTCTCTCTAGTGTTCAATTTGTAAAATCTTACTATTTTTAAAGAATTCAAAACAATAGCCCATAGGAAGGCTTCTTTGTAATTAATTCCAAAGTATTATTTCAAATTTATCTGGACCCTTAGTCCATTTGTAACTTTCTAAAATCAGTCACCATATTATTGTAACCCTTAGACTTGTATTTAAACTTATTTCACTGAGGATTGAATGAAACTTACCTGGTGCTGTAAAACCTGTTAACCCAAAAGTTCCTAAGAGCTGAAAAGCAGTTAATAAATTTTCAAAAGTAATTAGAAAAGTTGGTATATGAACCCAGGGTCCTTTTAAACATGCCGATCACTGAGTAAGATGTCTCCCAGAGTTGTAAACCTGCAGTAGATCACCATCTTGTGCTCCCTTCATGGAGAGCGGCAACTTGGAACACCCGTGGGTGATCTCAAGCCCCCTCCTTGTTTGGAGAGGAGGACTTATGAGCAGCCAGTCTACCCATCACTCTTGATTCCACCAGGATGGCTGGCTGGCTCCACTTTCGGTTTGCCATTACTTGCCCAGAAATGCCACCACATTAGAGAAATTGACAAACTGCTACATTTCAAATCAGAAAATGAAAGTCTCCAGTTCCATATGAAATCTGTAGATTGGAAAGATTGTCGGGTTGTTTAAAATACGAATAGAAGCTACATAACCATTATTATCAGTCTCTCTCTCTCTTTCTCTCTCTCTCTCTGTCTTGTGTCTCTTGAAACAATATTCATTTCCAAACTCATAGGTGTTATCATACCATCCTTCCTTGTTTAACTGGTCATTTTTAGCTTGAATTATTATGATCTAATTTGATTTATTTGACTTGATTTGATTTATAAGCTACCTAATCATAAACTATTCAAAACTATGTAATTTTAAAGATGTCATAAAAAAAAGAATGAAACCAATAAAACATATCCCTCCAGGAAATATAAAAATAATTTTAAAATCATATCATTTGTGCAAGTTCACAAGTTACCCCAGCCTAGGGTCTACTGGGAAAACCAGTTTGTAATTGTTTTAAAAACGGTAAATAAATATTTGGTTGGATGATGCCCAGCTGCTATGTTTTATTTTTATATTGTGTATTTTATGTGTTGTATTTATTTTATTGTAAGCTTCCTGGAGTCATGAAAGTGAATAAATAAATAAATAAATAAATAATAAATAAATAAATAAATAAATAAATAAATAAATAAATAAATAAATAAATAAATAAATACTTTCCTAAAAAAATATAGCAGGATTAGGGCCCTGCAGATCTTGGGGGAGGGGGATTTCTAATCCTATCAAGCAAGATATTTTCTTCAGAATAATTATTTCTTGGGACACTATGCAAAAAACACAAAATAGATTTTTACATGTTTCCTGGGTAGTTCATTAGCAGTTAGCAGTTTTGGAGGTGGACGGTATAACCAGGCAACCCAGGACACCATCTGCTAACGACTGCAAGGGGGTCACAGGTTCGTTGCCCTGTCTTGGCTGGAACAAGCCCCAGGATCCCACCTCGCATGGCTGTTGGGTTCCAGCGGAGTTGATGAACCGGAAGCAGAGCAGCGCCTCCCTTCTTGCCCTGTCACTGGGGAGACGGGCCTTGCCTGAAACCTTCCCTGCTTGGGAGAGCAAAACCCCTTGGAGAGAAGCAGAGCTCCTACTTAGCTCTTCCTAACTGCTGCTTCCCCCCCCACCCCCACTCCTCCTGCTCTTCCTCCGTAGGGCATCGCTGCTGCTTGTGGCTTGGCAGCCTCTCGCCACATGGATGAAGTTTTTAAGGCGCTGGACAGTTTTGGCAGGACTCTTTCCACCACAGAGATCCCCGTGTCCAAAACCATCCAGGTAATGTTAGAGAGCATCAAGTCAATGCTCAGAACATCATTAATCTTCTTGTTTTGACAGCGCTTGTTGGGGGATATAAATGTGGGTATGGAAGCCTTGTTTTCGTAAGGTGAGCTCGTTCCTGGGGCTTTACGGCTTCTGCCGTCCCCGCATCTGCTGTGGCCCATCCTCAGTTCCCTTGGGCCGGACCGGTTCTCGTGCCCTCACAGCCGCCGGGCTGCTGCTCTTGACAAGAAGGGTGGGAACTCATTGCCTGGGGGAGCTGATGGACGGCTGGGCCTTCTTCCCTACAGCTCTGCCAACGGAACACACTTCTGCTCTGCTACGGTCGAGTGGCTCTGGGGATCAAGGAGGAAGTCCTGCCACGAGTGGAGCTCATCGTCGCCAGGCTGATCGAGTACTTCCTTATCGACCCCGCGGTACATTTTCAGGCTTTGAACCAGGGAACTGCTTTGGTCACCAAACCTTTCTCCTTGCCTGAAAGACAGTGGGGAAAGGGAGCTCGCCAGGGAAAAAAGCAGCCCAGCTCAGCTGGGGCAAGTGAGAACTGGAGCTGAGTTGGGCTGTGATGGTGCACCTCGCGGCCATTTGGTTTCTGGACTTTGGTTTTGTCTGTTTTCTTGTTCTGGGAAAAGTTTCCTGTTTATAATGTCTGACATTTCAATCTGCTTCATCAGAAGCCTCCGGTTCTGGCATGCCCATGGGAGGAAAAATCCACTTGGTATCCCCATTTCCTGGGGGCCAGAACAGTGAAATAAAGTGGGGAAAATAGGCCTAAGAGAGCAGTGCAGACACCTAGCACCACCTCCTACTATTAATCCTCCTCTTCCTCTTCCTCCTCCTCCTTCCTCTTGTCAGCCTGATGAAACAGCCATGCAGAGTTGGGGGGGGGAGCAACTCCGCCAACACAGTCTTCTCCTCAGACCTACAAGGCTTCTGTGCAGTAAGAGGAAAAGACCAACACTTTTTGTGCAGTGTGGTTTAGCCTTCCAGGGTTCCCCAGCCAGCAGGACCATTTCTGGGAAGTCACTTGCATTTTTGAAGGGTGCCAAGTTGGAAGATCCTGGACTTGGCTGAGTTTCTGTATGCGCCTGCTGTAGTTCCCTTTTTCACAATGACGTCTGAGCCATCTTCCGCTTTCGGTTGTAGGACCTGAATCTGAAGAAGAGCTTTCTGATTGCTGTGCTCATGCTCCTTGAAGCCATCACAGCCACGGGCAAAGCCAGAGCAATAAGGCTGCACCCGAAAGCACGCCTGGTGGAGTGCCTAATAGTAAGTAGGCTGCCTTGACCTCCTGCCGAAAAATCCCAGGACTTGCTCTAGCTTTATGGTGGTGCAGTGGTTAGGATGCAGTATTGCAGGCTGACTCTGCCCACAGCCTGGAGTTTGATCCTGATGGGACTCAAGGTTGACTCAGCTTGGAGTGGGTTGGCGACACTTCTGGAGGCACACAGTAGAGACTAGACAACCCATGACCCACTGGGTCATCGTTTCACAGCTATTTCTGTATCAAATTCTCAATGCTTTCAATAATGACAGAGCTTCTAATGTACTGGAAAAGCTCTTAAAAATTCAGGGAGGTATTCAGAGACACATCTATCTGGAAAGTCAATCAGAATAGAGCTGGAAGGGACCTTAGAGGTCTTCTAGTCCAGCCCCCTGCTCAAGCAGGAAACCCTACACGATTTCAAACAAGTGGCTGTCCAATCTCTTCTTAAAAATCTCCAGTGATGAAGCACTCACAACTTCTGGAGGCAAGCTGCTCCACTGGTTAATTGTCCTCACTGTTAGGAAGTTTCTCCTTAATTCCAAGTTGCTTCTCTCCTTGATTCGTTTCCATCCATTGTTTCTTGTCCTGCCCTCTGATGCTTTGGAAAATAATGACTCCCTCCTCTTTGTGGCAGCCTCTCAAATACTGGAATACTGCTATCAGTTCCCCCCTAGTCCTTCTTTTCTCTAGCCTAGCCAAACACAAATCCTGCAACTGTTTTTCTTATGTTTTAGTCTCCAGGCTTTTAATCATCTTAGTTGCTCTTTTTTGTACTTTTTTCAAAGTCTCAACATCTGTTTTGTAACGTGGTGACCAAAACTGGATACAGTATTCCAGGTGTGGTCTTACTAAGGCTTTGTAAAGTGGTACTAATACTTAACGTGATTTTGATTCTATGCCTCTGTTTATGCAACCAAGGATTGTATTACTTTTTTGGCTGCCGCCACACACTACTGGCTCATGTTTAAGTGATCGTCCACTAGGACCCCAAGGTCCCTCTCACAGTTATTGTTTTTGAGCCAGGTTTTTTCTGCCCAGGTATAAAACCTTGCTTTTCTCCACATTCTGTTTTGTTTTGTTTTTTTCCTTTTTTTGAAGATGGGAACCACATCGGCTCTTTTCCAATCCTCTGGTAATTCCCCGATGCTCCCAAGATGTTTTAAAGATGTGATACAATGGTTCTGAAATAACATCTGCCAGTTCCTTCAGAACTCTGGGATGTAATCCGCAGGTCCCGGTGATTTGTATTCATCAAGATCAGACAGGTGTTCTCTTACCATTTTTTTTTTGCTTATTTTAACTTTTATTTCTAGTCTGTCTTTTACAGTTCTATTTTTGGTAGGTTGGATTATAGTTTCTTTTTGCATGAAGACTGATGCAAAAAATGAATTAAGCAGCTCTGCTTTCTCTCTGCTGCCTATTACGTCCTTGCCATCTTCTCTCTTTAGTGGACCGACTGTTTCCTTGACTGTTTTCTTGTTATTTGTATGTTGAAAGAAAGTGTTTTTGTTATATTTGACATTTGTTGCAAGTCTTTTTTGTTGTTGTTGCAAGTAATCCATATTGAACTGCATAGCACAGTCAAACATCAGGAGTTGACAACATGAAATGAAATTTGCATTATGTCATAAATTATTTTATGATAATTTTTATAAAATGTTTTAGAAAATTTGCAAAATTTCAATTTTACGGCATTCATGGGTCCCAGGACTTTGGACACATTCTGTAAGTTAGCCCATTTGAGGTTACACACAGACAAACAAGATTACACACAGACAAACGCCGCCCTGAGTCCCCAGGGAGTAGGGCAGCATATAAGAACACTAAAATTAATTAATTAATTAATTAATTAATTAATTAATTAAGTAAGTAAGTAAGTAAGTAAATAAATAAATAAATAAATAAATAAATAAATAAATAAATAAATAAATAAATAAATAAATAAATAAATAAATAGAGTCTTAGTAGTATAGAGATACAATTTCAGCCTAACTCACCTTTCAGAGGTGGTGGGTTATCCCTGTTAGTCTGTCTGGGCAGGCAGGTGTACTTTGGAACCTAGCGCCAGCCTGCAGGTGTACCTCAGCTGTAATTTCTGAGGAATCTGCCAGTATAGTTTAAAATCATATTGTTTACCTATTTATGTGCAGAACACGGGAGAGAAGGAAGGCCTCTCCATTTCTTTGGTCATTACACTGCATTATAATAACAATATTTCTCATTCGAGTTTGATCCAATTCTTTACTTTTATATTTTATGAATACCTCATTTAGATAGTAACTTTTAAGATTTAATAATATAGTTCTATGGGGTTCCATACTACAAAACTGTTGCAACAATGAAGCTCCAGAGGATACCTTTCTTTCTGGAAGGAAGGAACTGCATGAGCAACCTCTGCTAGTGAGAAGGTCTTTCTGCTTAAAAGTTGTGTGTCCCTTATGAGCTTCTGGCCATCGGGAGACTGGGGGAGTGGGGGGGGGGCCTCAAGCAGCCGACGTTCAGGGACCAGAAGAGCCTCAGCATCACAGCTGGGGGAAGCCTTGACTTTTTCAGCCCAGGATTTTTAGCCTGGGGGAGGGGGGAAATGGGGGTGTGCAATCGGAGGCAACTTAGAACCAAAGCAGATTCCAGACCGGGAGCCTCCTGTATGTCTTCCCCTGGGCAAGGAATGCATACTGACGACAGGTGTGTGGCCGGATAGGAGATGGCAGAGAAGGGCATCTCCCACCTGGTGAAGGCCTCGGCCCTAAGTGCCTACCCTCCGGAATACGAAGCGATTGTTCTTCAGAGCAGCTCAGTTTCCAGTGAGGCCACGTCCCCTGCTTGTCTCCAGGTCCTTGGAGACCACCCAGGTGAGTGGGCCTCTCCGGCTGATCCTCACTCTCTCGTTCTGTCTCTCCCACACTGGCTGGCAGGTGCTGATAGAAAGGGAACCCATCCACGTTCTGGGCAGCACAGTGCGTCAGGATGCGATGTATATCGCTAAAGAACTCAGGTAGTGGAGCAGGGTACTCAATTCCTGCGGGGTGGGATGGTGGGGAGCGATTTTGGCCATTCTGTACATTCAAGAGTGCCCTGCATAATAACACAATGGCTTCTTTTGAGTAGACTAAATATAGCTTAGCACCTCACCTAGGAGGTCAAAACTGTGTGGGAGGGGGAGAGGAATGACATTTTAATGTCCTTTATCCTGAATTGCTCCAGCAAAACTGTAGAAAAAAATAAAAACCAATTTACAGTTCATGGCAACAAGGTGCTTTTTTAAGACCACCATAATTGGGATGGCTGAGCATCTCCATAGGCAGTGGACAAGCCTATAAGCCAGAGAAAATCAGTGAAATTATAAATTGATCCATTTATTTCATAATCACTGAAGTATAAGACATGAATTAAATAGAGCAAATGCAATGCAAGATTGATGACCTGCCATAAATGGTAAATCATCCATGAATTTAGGAGGAGGAGCAGGAGGTTCTTCTGTCCACCGTGCCTGATAAGTGAACCCTGGTGCAGTTTGAAATGTGTGGACTCCATTTTCTGTTGAGATCTAATTTTTGGTGGAGGGGGGAGAGTCCATTCAGATTATTTTCCAATAATAGACTTGGGAAAATGGGGGGAAGTAATCAGACAGGAACGTGACCAGGGACGTGTCCGAAGTGAGGCAGAGGAGAATTAGTGTGTGGTCCAGGTGAGAGGCAGCTCCTTCTTTCTCTTTCTCGTCGTCCTGCCTTTAGACTCTCGGGAGGGGAGCCCTTCCTGGGGAGTAGCCCTTGCTGGGAAGCTCGATGTGTTCTCAGAACATGCTGGGGACAAAAGGGTAGAATCCCATCTGTGAAGTTCATCTGTGAAGAATTCCAGGTTTCCAGAGCCGAGAGTGTGGCTCTTATACACACTCAGGATTCAAACATGTTATCTTTCTGTTCATTTTGAAGTTGAAAGCGAGGCTGTAATCCATTGGGCAAAGTCATGTGTTTCATCATTTCTTGTGGCAGCTAAATCTCAGGTGTGTTTCTGTTCCATCAGCCACCTGAAGCCTCTCCTTGAGCCAGAGAAGAAATCCAGCCTCCTTCATGCTTCTTTCAAAAGTGTCTTTTGCCTGGCCCCAATGAAGATCCTGGAAGGACAGTCTTGCGTGGACGAGAAGACAACGGATATAAAGGTGAATCCTTTGAGTATCTTATCCAAGCCCTCCTTATTTCCCAGGCTGAGTTTTTATTTCTGGATGATAGTTACCACAGAGGTTATGACTCTGCTTTGGTAATCTGGCCTAACAAGATGCAAATCTATGCATAAGCGTCCAAATTTATTTTCCAACTTTACATAGAATTATTTCAAAAAGTACAGAGGAGCGGGAAAAAAGGGGGGGGGGAAACAGTTGGTTATGGAGATGCCTTTGGCTAAGTCCTGTACGGTTAGGGCGATGACTTCTGGTGTGTGGGAGACGAGCGCCCTCTGTCTTTTCCCAAGGACTCGTGGACTTGCTGGGTGCTGTTTGGCCCCGGTCTGAACATCTCAGCGCCCAATTATTCCCTGCTAATTTTCCCCCCATTAAGTTTTATTTATTTATTGATCTTTCAACATCTCATGTCATGAGCATTTGCTTTCTGGGTTTCATACATCCATACAATAGTCTTAACAATACATATGTTTTTTTAAAATGGTTACAATTCATTATTTCATTTTTGATACATCTCTCATATTTCTTTTCATCTTAATATCTATATTTTAATCTTTCCCCCTTTTATTTTATTTCTATTTTAATCCTCTTTTCTTTCCCCTTTTTCCTACTCTTCTCCTTCCTTTCTAACAATCAAAGATGTGGTCTTTTCCCACTTTCTAAATTTCTAATATACATGCATACATTTCTAATTTTCAAATATTTTACTTCACTTCTCCATATCTGTTTAAATCTGTTTAAATAAATATCATTCTTACTCTTTAATACAAACTAATTTTATCTTCTTAACAATTAATTCTATCACTTTATCACCTATCACTTTATCAGTTCAATACTAATTTTTATCTTTTATATCCCATATAAAACACATTTCAACATTACCAATTTTCATATTTTCTAATGTTATTTATAGTTTCATTTCTGCATACTAGTTCATACATGTGTTTAATACAAGTTATTTTTTCCACATTATAACTCTTCTATATTCATATCTTATATTCAAAAGTGTTATATAAAGCCGCCCAGAGTCCTTTGGGAGTTGGGTGGCATAGAAATACAATAAATAAAATAAAATAAAATAAAATTATTTTTTATTCATATCACCACAAAAAACAATTTATTCAAAATTATTTAATTCTATTATACTAATTTAACATACACATTCTTATTATTTTTTATCCCTTATCTTTTACCCTGTTCCATATTTTAAATCCTCTTTTCTTTCTCTTTTTGGGTTGCCTCCCCCAAATTTCTTTCAACTCTTTCGTTTCTATTCTTAACTCCATTTTTTTGCTGTGCTCTCTATCTTTCTCTCCTCTCTTTTTCCCACTTTATTTTATTTTGTTTTGTTTGTTATTCCCTGCTATTATGGGGATCAACCTCACTCACGAAAAAGACAAGAAAGTCCTGGTCTCTGCTGAATAAATGAATTGACCTGACAGGGAGAGAAGGGTGAAAGGGAGAAAGGTTTTGTTCACGTGTAGGAAAAAAGAGGGTTTGCAGCTGCCAGCGATTCTGTCCTGAGGAGCTCTCCAGGTTGCAGGAGGCTTCCTTGGGTTGTAAACGCCCCCCCCCTCTCCCACCGGCACACGGTTTGTCTTGTTTGCCCCCCCTCCCCCCGCGAGACAGCTCCCGTGGACGGTGGCCTTATAGTCTCACTGGCCCCACTTGTGCTTCAGGCCTTCTACCGGCAGACTATCGGCTGCTTCGAGGAGATGCTGCAGGCTCTGCTCTTGGAGAACCCACAGCCCAGCGAACTCAAGCACATGATGGAGGTAGGCAGAGAGAAAAGCTGGCGCCTGAAGAAGGGTGAGACTCTCTGGAGGGAGTCAGAGCCCCTTCAGAGCATTCCTGACATAGGTGTGGGGGTATTTCTTCCAGAGTCGCTTGGCTTGCATTAGCCTGGGTGTGTATTTTTAGACTGCATTTTTTCCATCTCTCTTAGTTGTTTTAGTGAGATGGGCAGCTGTGTACATTGATGCCAGTCAATCCATCCGCCAATCTCACAGGCAGTGGGAACGACTGCTGCCGGCACAGAGTTATGGGTCCCTTTTTAAGCCATATAGAATAGGGGGGGCTGCTGCCTCTGCCCCTCCTGGCACTGGTCACCCCACCTGATGACCCAAATGACTTCTGGGGTATTAGGAAAGAGGCGTTTCTCTGGGTTTTCTGACCAATAGCCGCTCCAGAGAAAACTAGATTGGGCCTATAAAATATGTGAGATCAGGTTTAACTCTATTCTTCTTAGGGCATTCTGAGGAAATCCACCCTCTTGTATCAGCAATTTACTGTCAGAAAGGAGGTCAAGGCACTTTCCTCTTAGTCCAAAGAGCAGGTGTCAAGCAGCTGGCCAGGTGTGGAGGCAGGCATCCCAGCAGTCCAGTGTCCACTCTGAGTGGATGCCACTGGCAAGGGTTTGGGTATGAAGGAGGGAAGGAGTTCCTGCTCCTTGCAGAATGCCTTCGAGAGTCTAGTCGAGTGCTTCCCACCCTTCACTTTTTAATTAGTACCTCGAGATTTTTGCAATGTTTGAAAGAACTAGCATTTGACCACACCTCATTTGCAGAACTCCATGGGAAAGTGAAATGCTATTGGTGACATTCTTCATACCTGCATCAGAATAGCGTCACTAAGATATACAAGCTCCAGAATCCTTGGGGGGACCCGGCATATTTCGGGCACTTATTACCTTACCAGTTCCATGGAGTCAAGGTGCATCCCCAGGCCAGCTCTAGGCAGGTTGGACCCAAAGCACAGTCATATTCTGGCACCTTCTGGTTTTGTTGGCAATTTCAAAAAGACATCCTCTAGTTTCTTTTTTTCCTCAGTTTTTTGAGCGTTATACTTAAGATTTTCAGCCCAGGACAATTTCCCCCCCCTTGGAATGTTCACCTTATTTACACTGCAAAATTACATTCAGCTCTCAAGTGGACATACCATTGATGCTTTTATGGGTTTTTAAATTTTATTTATTAATTTTATTTGCCGCCCATCTTGTTTCGAAGCAAATCTGGGTGGCTTACAGCATTAAAACCATTAAAATTATAAAAGTTAAATATTTCTAAAGCAATAAAAATGGAAATGGTTTTATTGTTTTTTGGGAAGCTTTTTTTCAATTTTGCCATCCCCCAAAATGTGTGCCTCTAAGCCAGAGCCTGTTCTTCCTTCAGCCGGCCCTGCATGCTTCATATAACGGCCACTTTTTCCTGCCTGCCTTTCATTCGATAGCTCATAGAACCATGGATGGTATCAAAGTTAGATCATGTGCGTGAAAGAGCCGTGGAGACAGCAATGAAACTCTTGAAGTTTGTAGCTGATCGCTTCCACCTCGATGTGAGTATCCGTAAATTGAGCCGCTCACCTTTCTAATTGGAGCTTCCTTTCCTTAAGAGCCTCGGAGTTTTCCTCAGTACGGTACAGGACACAGACACAAGGACAAAAGCCTATTAGCTTAGATAGGTGGGTATCCTTTTAAAGTTACCACTTGGTGGGACTTCCGAGGCAACCTTCTCCATGGCTGCCCCAGCACACAACATCATATCCACAGGACCCCTATTTTTTTCTGCCTTCTAGAGCAGGGGTCCCCAACCCCTGGTCCGTGGTCCTGCACCGGTCTGCGGCATGCCAGAAACTGGGCCGCGCAAACAAGCGAAGCCCCATCTGCAGGATGCAGGCAGCACGTGAAACCACGTCCCCTCCGGTCTGCGGAAAAACTTCTCTCCACGAACCGGTCCCTGGGGTCCAAAAGGTTGGGGGCCGCTGTTCTAGAGGGCTGTGAAGACCTGGCTCTTTCCCAAGCATTGCACTAGGATGGGGCTTGAGCCAGGAAGGTCTGGGGCCTAGGGAGAAGGGCCCTTTCGGTTTTAGCTGTGCACTTGTGGATTTTTGAGAGCCACCTAGAATCGTTATATCAGATAGGCGGCCATATAAAACACATGCAGTTGTTGTGGCCCGCCAGCAGCCCGTGCAGCTGATAGCGGATCCCGTTTGAGAGGAGACCGACTTGGTGTTGCGCCAGCCAGCGGCCTGTGCAGCTGGCACCCGAGTCAGACAGTGAGGAGGCTGGCGAGGACTCGGTGACAGAGGCAGAGGTTCATCCAGGGCCTTCGAAACCTCCAGCACCTCATAGCAGTGATGAGGGAGAAGAGGCTTCTCCTTTTCTGAATGCAAGGGCACGCAGAGCTGCTAAGAAGCAGGAATGGTTACTCCAGAGGAGGTCACCTCGGGAGTAAGACTTGGGGCTAATTGGCCACTCCCTTAGTCTACTTAAGGATATCAGAGGCAGCTGAAAGGCTGCAGGAAACAACGTTTGGTGTGCTCGGGTCTGAAAAACTTCTGATTTGTTTCACTGCTTTGGCTTGGTTATCAAGGACTTCCTCTAGGCATTTTGCCAACTCTCTGAAGCTCCGTAAGATAGCAAGACCTAATTGCTCTTCTTTGCTTTAAGACTCTTTGAACTGATACCAGCTGTAAATGAAGATTAATTAGCAGCTGGTTGCTTGCATGAAAAGACTGCTTGCAGATTGGTGTGTGCATATTCACTGCTAAGACATTTATTAGTAGTGGTTATTAGATTAAATAAGTTCGTACAAACTGGGTGTTGTGTTACGTTCTTAGCTGGGGCAGAACAGCAGTGGCCATTCGGGTACTGGCTCTGACAAGCAGGGGACACTCCTTGAAAGAGCAGCAGGGTCCCCATCTTGGCAGAGAAGGCAGATCAACTGCCATTCCAGTCTGGACCCGTTTCCCTCCCTCCCACCCACCATTCACCCCGCAGACTGAGCACCGGACCCATCTTGTCTGGGCTCAGAAACTAAGCTGAATCAGGCCTGGTCAACATTTGGATGGGCAACTACTGTATTCAGAACCAGGATTTCAGTTGGTTTTCATAGAGCTCATAAATGAAAAAGAAATAATAAACACATTTGTTTTATGAGGTTCCTGTTTCAGGAAACTCAAACCACCTCAATTTTATTAATTTGTGGTTAAGATTCTTACTTCCCACACTGCAAAACAATTTAAAAGCAGGGTTATAAATCAAGACAATCTGCAAAAAGGCACATATTGTGGGGAGTTTGTGGCTGAAGCCATTAGGCAAAATTAAGCATGGCTTGGTGTATGACGTAGAGGAAGGTCTTCTCCCTCACAGGAGAAGGGACCCCAAAGGCCCAAGTCTGGCGTGCATGAAATATACCACACATACACATGTGCATACAATTTACAGGTTGCTCGATTCCCAGTGACTCAGGGCAGCTTACCATTTAAAAAGTAAAGAAAGAACACACACACACACACACACACACACACGGGAGGCGGGCAGGGAGGATAACCATGAGCAGTCTGAAGGCAGACCTATAAACAAAGACAAGCCAGCCCAGCAAAAGTTTATTTATTTATACAATTTATTGGCCACCCATTTTACCATAAGGTAACTCTGGGCAGCTTACAGACATTAAAAATGCATCTACATTAAAACATGAATTAGTTAAAACCAAGATTAAAATCAAGGTCATGTGGGGAGGGCGGGGGCGGAGTGGGGGGAGGAGGTAGGATCTGTTCTTACTCAATCAACTACCTCAATTTCACTGTTCCCCCTCTGGGGCCCCAGGCCGACTGGCAAAGCCACGTCTTTGGGCCCTTAGGAAAAGATAGGAGGGTTGGAGCCAACCTCACATCGGGGAGCAAGATGTTCCAGAGGGCAGGAGCCACCGCAGAGAAGGCCCTCCTCCACAGAATAATCAGGCTGACGGGACCCGCAGCATGCCCTCTCTGCTGGCCCGAGTGGGACCGGCCAATCCCCGTGAGGTGAAACAGTCCCTTAAGTAACCTGGACCCATGCCATGAAGGGCTTTAAAGGGGATCACCACCTCCTCAAATTCGGAAGCAGACTGGCAACCGATGCAGCTGCCGGAGCAGCGATGTTACTCGTGCCATCCTACACGTCATGTTGCCCTTTGAGCCCAGCCTCTCCGTTGTGCCCCTAGAATGTTTGCCAGGTGGTGCCATCGAGGAGGCAAAATGCCCAGCCTGGCTTCAGGAAGGCTTCACTGCCAGTCTTTAATTTAATTTAATTTAATAAGCGTTCTTATAAGCCGCCCAAACCCGTGGGTCTTCCCCTCCAAGTCCGCCTGTGGGCGTGGGGTTTTAGCTTTTCTCCTGCCAACCCAGAGGCTCAGAAGTCTTGCCTGAAGCCTTTCAGTATGGCTCATGGTGGGTGTGCGGGATGCACTTTCGGAAGGTTCTGGGTCTGTCTGACGAAGAGCAAGAATCGACCTCGCACAGGAGTCGGCTAAGAAACATCCAGAACCCCCTTCAGTCTCAATTATTCTGTCTCCCTGTTGTTTCCTTAGCTCTCTCGGGAATTTAACAAGTTGGCCCACCTGACAGCCCTTTTGGTTGGCCTGTGCAATGACCAGATGCCGTGCATTAGTTCTTTTGCCGTGCAAGGAGTCAGCTGTCTCTATGAGATCTTACTGCACCGTAAAGGTGAGGCCTATCATACTAGCCATCTCTTTCTCTGCTGCTGCTGCTTCTGCTGCTCAGAGGGAACCTGCGTGGGGCAGATTCCACAGCCGGTCTTTTGGAGCTCTGGGAGAAAAGAGCCAACCTCGGGGAACACCAAGAACCCAACCGGCCAGTCCTGAACGACATACGTGATCGTAACGACAGCTGCTCTCTTCTGCTCTAGGTCTGAGGACAAGCAAGCAGAAGAAGCGGAAGTGGCCGATGAAGAGGAGCGTGAAATGCCAGGAAGAAGACAGCCCTGCTGGTCAAGCACCGGGCGGCAGTTGGCAGATAGCAACGGTACCGTGGCTGCCTTCAAGGGGTGCGAAGTGCTAACTAGTCCTCCACTTATGACCGCAATTGGGACCAGAATTTCCATCCATTGCAGCCATAATTTGAGTCAGGCCCGATTTTATGACACTTTGTACAGCGGTCATTAAGTGAATCACCATGTTCATTAAGCAAAAGCAGCTTCCCCAATGGACGTTCTTTTGCTGGAAATAGGCAGAAACGGTCCCAAATTGCAGTCATGCGACTGCAGGACGCTACAACCAGTTGTAAATGCCACTCCATCTTGTCAGGGCTGGATTTACCCATCTCTAGACTCATTTAGCCTGCAGGCTCTTCCCTGTCCTCTCCTGCCTGGCCTTCTGAATCCCTCACAGAAGAAACTCTCCGGGAATGGCTCAGGGTTGCTTGGGGGGCTCTCTGGCCCTGTCAGTTTGGGGAAAAGGACGTGATGGACGCCTGCCAAATCTTGTGCTCCTCTTTGTAGCATTGCGGTGACCAGCTCTTCTCCGTTCAGTTGACCAACCTCCTGCTCTCCGTTCTGGACTATTTGAGAGGCTCCGGTCCAGAAGTCCTGGTGGCAGCAGAAGAGGTCCTCAGTGCAGTTCTGCAGAACCATGCCATGAAGGTGGAAAGGGTGAGGGGTTTCAGCTGCAGCGTCCATCCCCTTCCTCAGGTTTTTCCTGCTACTTAAAATGCAGCATTTGTTTCTTGGTTGCTTGCTCTGAGCTTAGAGTCCTCTCCGACCATGACTGACTCCAAGCAGGTCTGATCTCACACTGTTCCCACCACCTGGGTGAACAAAAAGAAGTCCTTGTCTTTCTGGTCTCTTCTACTCTGAGCAGCCCTGGGCTCCACTCAGTTGTAACGGATTCAGGTCACAGGAAATGCGTTCCCAGGTCCTATGCTCCTGCAGGATCTTGCCTTTTATTTACTTGCTAACTGATGCCCGCCTTTCCTCCAGAAAGAAGCTCACCTGGAGATGGCCCAGATCCTGCAGGAGCATAGGACCTTTAAAGGGGGGCGTCGGGGGCGGAAAGAGACTGGGCCGACCCAAGTCACTCTGCGAGTTGCCAGGGCTGAGGCCTCCTTATGCCGCTCCCTCACCTCTACCCTGCCCTAGCTCCCCAATGCCACTGGTGGCACATTCGAAGCGGGTGGGCATGCAGAGCAGCCATGGCTGCAAACAGCCTTTGGGTAGGCACCCTGTTAACATCCAGCGTAATCCCCTGGGTGACCCTGGCAGGCCAGCCCTTTTGCCACTGATGAAGAAGCAGGTAGGTGAATTGCCCACGCTTTGCGTCTGGAACCCAACAGAAGCTCGTGCCTCACAGAAGCTGTGACCCAGGAAGCTGCATTCAGGGAGAGTCTGGAAGAAAATATGACAAAAGCATGAGTTTAGCCTGGAAAGATGGGTGGGGGAAAGGAAGAAAATTGAGAGGCTCTCTTGACCTTCTTGGGTACCAGAGGGAAGGAAAGAGAAGTCCTGCCAACCTTTCAAGGATTTGTTATAAGCCCCTCCCTCAATAAAGGAGATGCTGGTATTGTTTGTGGTCACTCCTTCCTCAACTGGCCTGCCTGGAAAAGCTGAAGCAGCCTTGATTGCTGTGCTTCTGGGCCCTGTTTGTTGTTTTCATTGCACTTGTTTTCATCTTCTTAGCAAATGTGGTAAACCGTCTGGTGCCCTCTGAAGTAGGGCAAGACACCAAAGGCTGCAAGGCTGACTAATAGTGAACAGAGAGTCCCAGCAAGCCTGTGTCCTGTGCAGCATGAGAGAATGTCCTTCCTCAACTAACACGGCCATGAAAAGAAGGCAGAAATGGGTTAGGCAGCCTCCCCAAAGCCCAGGGAGGCCAAATGTCGCGATCCTTGCAGTCAACACAGGGATCTACAAGCTCTTTTTCGGGGGAAGCTAAACTCAACGTTTCTTCTATGGCTGCAGGTCAGCGATGTGGTTGCAAGCATCTACATGTGCTTGCAGCCAGGCCATGCTTCCTGCTGGACCCGGAAGGTGGTGCTGAGAGCTCTAACCTTGATGATCCCATGTCGCCTGGAGGAAGTCATCCAGAGCTGCTTATCCTATTCCATACCCCTCAACAGGTAGGGTCCCTACATCGCCTCGCAGGCTCCATCTCTCCTCTGAGACCCCTCCCCATTTGCAACTTTCACCCTCATGTTGCTGATTTCCCAGGCAGGCCAATGAGCTCTGGACAGCCATGGCTTTCAGCCCCAAGGTGGCTGTGCAAATCCTGCACCTCTTACTGAAGAATCTGCAGGTTAAAGACCCTTCTGGGGACAGAGAAGACAGCACAACCACGTCGCTGGCGGTAAGTGACATCCCACCCGGAGCCACGGGTCCTAGTCCCTCTTCTGAGCCTCACTCTCTCTCTCTCTCTCTCTCCCTCTCCCTCCCTCTCTCCCTTTCTTATTGCTTTTCTCATGGGGGAAAGGCAACAATTATTTTACCATTACCTTTTGTTCTGAACCCTGCCTAGACTCCATCTCAGTTGAGCTGGTAACTAAATCTCATCCTTAAAATGCAATAAATGCCCTCCTTGGCCAGTGAATCAGCACATTTTACATTGCAGATGGTGCCGGCTTAGATAGGCATGTGCAGGGGAGGCTCCAGGATCTGGGCAAAGGCGCCCCAGGTGGGGAGGGGGAGTCTCCTCCAGGCCTTTCCTCTGAGCGCCATTGAAGGGCTCCCCTCACCCAGAGCCAGCAGAAAGTTGCCCATCCCCGCCGCGATCTGCAGCCTGCCTGCCTTTTGCTCCTATCAAAGCTTCTCCAGGGCTCAGCGGTCTCCCTCCCCTGCTAAGAAAAAGTCCCGGTGACAATGAAGATCACTGGCACTTGTCCCCATTGGGACGATGGCCTGGCCTGCCCTCCAGGTCATGGCTCCCGGCTGCCAACCCTTATGTAGCGCTACGACTTGCAAGCTGGTGCAGCCGGGTGCAGCCAAGGGTTCATTGCCCTCCCCTTTCTGAACACCTTTTTAATGCTTTTTTTTAAAGTTAAGAAATGCACAGGACTAGAAAAAAGAGAGTGATAATAGTAACCTATAACATAACCATATATTATATAACCCAGAGGTGGGTTCCTGCCGGAGATGTCCGGTGCGAAGCTCCAGTAGGGAGCGGCCGATTGCGCAATTTGCGCGTGACCGCTCCGGAGCCCTCTCTGCCGGTCCGTCGTCCGTGTTGCCATCTTTTTCTGTGAATTTTTGGGCGATTTTGCTTCTGCGCATGCGCGGAAGCAAAATCGCGCTGAAATCTTGCGAGGGGACGTGCGTGCGTGTGAGATTTTGGCATGATTTTGCTTCTGCGCATGCGCGGAAGCAAAATCATGCCAAAATCTTGTGCGTGTGCGTATCCCCTCGTGAGATTTCAGTGCAATTTTGCTTCCGTGCATGCGCAAAAGCAAAATTGCACGAAGGGATGCACGCACATAGCGCGCGCACGTGCCCAAAACATGGAGATGCACGCGCAGCGCACTGGCACCAGTAAGCAAGCAACCCGCCGCTGATATAACCTATATACTATGTAACTTATACCATATATTATATAACCATAACTTATAATAGGGTTTTCTGCCTGAGCAGGGGGCTGGACTAGAAGACCTCCAAGGTCCCTTCCAACTTTGTTATTCTATTCCAGGGGTGTCAAACTCAAGGCCAGATCTGGAAACAGTGAAGGACTGGCCCGCGGTGTCTCTACCTGCGAAAATGGAGCTCGGGAGGGCTGTGCACAGCCTTCCCAAGCTCCGTTATTACTGGCAGAGGGTTGCAGGATGCCATCGCAGCCGAAAACGGAGCTTGGGAGCCCGTTTTCGCTGGCAGAGCACTCAGGCCACTGCAGCCGCCTCCAACACAAGTGAGGATGATCTGGCCATGGCCACCCTGGCCATGCCCCCACCCCCCACCCCCCACCCCTCCGAGATAAAACAGAACCCTGATGTGGCCCTCAATGAAATCGAGTTTGACACCTCCTATCCTATCCTATCCTATCCTATCCTATCCTATCCTATCCTATCCTATCCTATCCTATCCTATCCTATCCTATCCTATCCTATCCTATCCTTCTATTTCTATTCTATTCTATTCTTCTATTTCTATTCTATTCTAAACCCAAATAAAAAGCAGCAAAAAGGAGGAAACTATGTATGCATATTAGAAATCCATTCAATATCGAACAATACAAAAGTTTTTAAATGTGCATTAAAGGAAATAAATAATACATTATTGTTACAAAATATCATAGCATTTATACCAAAGGAGAATTTATTATCTCAATTTTTGGTTATAGATAAGATTGCTTTTTCAAAACTAAATAAATTATGCATCTCAGGAGTGCTATTATTTTTCACTTTTCTCAAAATAATTCTCTTAGAAGCGCTTTGGAATTGATACAAATGTAACTCCTCAAAAATAGTCAAACCCAAAAGTTTTGGAACAAAATTTAGCATTAACATTAAAGGATTTCCCCATAAATCTATGTCAGAGTTTGTTGCAAAATTAAATCCAGAAAGCACACACAGGTAACTGATTCAGCAGGATTGATTTAAATAAGAAACTTCTTTATATACAAGAATATATATACAATACCAACAGCAGAGAAGAGGTTCATTTCAGAGTTCAGAGCAGACAGAGTACAGAGTGGACTGAGCCACGCCCAGCCTTTTAGCTTAAGTTTCAGTTTTGATTCTCTGCACAGACTCAGATGTGTTTAAACTACCATTGGCTGACTTAGTTGCTATGCCTATTCATTGCCTGACCTTGTTACCATGTCTCTCCCAGTTCATGAATATTTTAACAATCTATTATGTATGTTAAAATATGATAGATTGATAACACTTTTTTAAAAAAAATATTTATTATAGCTTGAGTAGCAAAGAAAACAGTAAGCCAGGCGTGATCGTAAGCAGCAGGTCTCCCGGCCTGCGAGAGGAATCTGTGTCAAGGCCTCCCGGCCAGGGCTGCCACCTGCTGTGCCAAGAGGCCAGGAGAAGTCCCAGATGACTCACCAGCTCTGACTGATCTCCCAGTTGGAGTTACAGATGGGAGAACACAGAAAGCCCACTGCCATTCAGCTTTGCCAGGGTTGAACCAAAGCCAATTCTTCCCCATCCAAGGCCAACATCTTCCTAGCACTGGAATCTATCACGGTCCAAGTAAACCAGCGCGTTCCTACTGAAAACGCTTTTGAATCCTAATTCTGTGTAGGGTGACTTCAAGATCAGGGTCAACTAGACCAGACTAAGAAAGCGTCACCTGGTAGATCAGGGCTATTTTTGCTGGGGCAGCTACAGCAACAGGTTCCTGTCACTTCAACTGTGCTTGCCCCCCATGCACCCACCCACCCCGCTCTCACTACCCGTGTTTCCCCGAAAATAAGACCCTGTCCTATATTTTTTTGAACCCTGCAATAAGCGCTTAGCCTTATTGCCATGCACTCAAAAGCCTGATTGGGCTTATTATCAGGGGATGTCTTATTTTGGGGGAAACAGGGTATCTTTGGATGAATCGGGTGGGGCCTGTCAGAGACATTTCCTCAAGTTTCCCCAAGGTGCAAGACCCTCTGATCTTGATATAGGCAGACCTTGACTTACAACAACCATTCATTTAGTGACGGTTCGAAGTTACAACAGCACTGAAAAAAAATGACATGACTTTTTCATACTTACAACCATTGCTGCATCCCCTGGTCACGTGATCAAAATTCGGAAACTTGGCAACTAGCATGTATTTATGACGGTTGCAGTGTCCCAGGGTCATGTGATCGCCTCTTGCAAAGTCATTGGGGAAGCCAGATTCACTTTAACAACCATGTTATTAATTTAACTACTGAAATTTATTTATTTATTTATTTATTCGAAGTTCTTCTATGCCGCCCTACTCCCTCAGGACTCGATTATAATTGAAATGATTCAATTAACCCTCTCTTCCCGATTGCATCCACCACACCCACTAGAGCCAGAGATATTACGGGTCCCCTCTCTTACGGGGGTCCATCTAGTGGGACCTAGACGAAGGGCCATCTCCGTGGTGGCTCTCTCCCTGTGGAACATCACCCCTGCAGAGATTAGACTGGCTCCCACTTTGACACTCTTTCGAAAGGCCCCGAAGACCTGGCTCTACAACAGGCCTGGGGAACCCAGAGTGGGATGGAGCCCACCCAGTGGCTCATTTGAATGCTTGCTGTTTTTATTCTTTTTATATTGGGTTCTTTATTGTTTTTAAACCAACCAGAGTCACTGAGAGCGAATGGGCAGCCATTGTAACTCTTCTAAATAAATAACAACTGTGGTGAGGAAGGCTGTAAAATGGGGGGCAAAATTTACTTAACCACTGTCTTGCTTAGCAACAGAAATGTTGGCATCAATTCTGGTCGTAAGTCAAAGACCAGCTGTAACGGCCTTCCCCATGTCCCTCAAGTGGGGGCAAGGATAAAAAGGAGTCGCTGCCCAGGAGCCTCCTTCTCTGAGGGTGGCATCTCCCCGTTTCTCCCTGACAGGCCATGAACGTCATCTACGAGACCTTCCACATCCCCGGCTATCGGGCAGCCCTGGGCGAGATGCACCTTCAGCTCTTCATCCCTCTGCTGAAGCAGGTCCTTTACGTGATGCAGCTGGACTTGCCAGAGGCCTTGAAAACCAGGCAGGACCACATTCTGAGGGAAAACCCCACAGCACTCACCTTCCAGAGGTACCAAAAGGAAGAGGGTCACACCTCTCAGCACCAGGCGGCCCCTAACTCATATCCCCCCCCCCCGGACAGAGCAGGATCCACAAGGGCAGGTGGGGCTTTGACCTTCAGGACAGCATGCCATCTCCCTGCCCCCCCCCCCCCAGAAACTTCCCTGCTGGGCCTAGTCCAGGATTCCCAAAGGGGCCTGTATTGAGAAAATGAAACGTTTTCAAGGAAAACAAACCTAGAAAGCCCAGTTGCTTTTGAAAAATACCTTTGGCAGAATATAAAAAGCTAAAAGTATGGATGGAAATTAATAATAACATCAGTACTAAAACATCTAACAATTAAAGCCAAACATTAGGGTCATTAGCAAAAAGTCAATTGCCAAAAAGGCAATTAAGGGAGTGCTGCGGCTGGGAATGAAAGCCGGGGCCAGCTTTGGCTCGCTGCACTGAAGAAAGACCAAGAAAAGAGCCGGTTTTCACCCTGCCAGCCAAAATGTCTACGCTTGCAGCCCTGCCAGGTAGGACAGGATATCAGATCCCCTTTTAAAAATATATCACAGGTTGAAATGCATGGACAGCAATTGATTTTGCACACACCAAACCTTCTCTGGCACCTTGGCTCGCCTTCAGAACCCGGGGAATTTCAGCACCCAGAGTCTGCATGCAATCCAATTTCCAGTTCAGGACATTTGTTAAAGGCACCAGCAGGCTGGAGTCAAAAAGGGTCCATGGCAAATAAAATTAAAGAAAAGGGAACCGTCCTGAGCCCCCTTGGGACTACAGGAAGGTCTTTCTGTCAAAGTCCAACCAGCCGGATTTACGGAAGGGACCGTGGAAAGTCTGGGGACCTATGCTGTTCTTTTTGTGCAAGGAAAGCCCCTCCTCAGCAGCCGCCTCCCCAGTCTTTCCAGGCCATCCTGAGATCAACCCCAACCATGGGCTTTCCGCGGTGGGTCTGCCTGCGCTGTCAAACAGGTGAGCGGGGCAAAGGGCTGAGGCTAGAGCAAAGGAATGGGTGCACTGCTTTTTACCTGCTCCTGGTGAGGCTAGTAGTGCCATAGGCCCGCTTCCCAGCAGACCCCACCTGAATGGCCACGGAGGAACCCTCTCCCTGGCTGAGCCTTAGGCCATGGCTGGAACAGCAACTCCTTCTAAAAGAAGGAGCCCTTCGGCCTGGGAAAGGACCAGGCCCTGCGCACAAGAGAAGGAGAGAGAGGGGGCAGCGCCAGTGACGCCTGTTTTCCGTCTGCAGCACTTCTGTGGAGATTGTGAAGAGCCTCTTCTCTGTGGCCGGGGACTGGGCAGTCTATGCCTGCATTGAGTTCCAGCAAGGCTGGGTGGTGCTCAGCAACCCCCAGCACTTTTTGCAGGGCACACGTCTGCTGGCACGGTAAGAGCCCTGGCCGTAAGTGCCCCCTCACCAAGGACAACTGAGTCCTGCATTTCCCCTCCCCCTCCTGCTTCCCTTCCTCCATCCAGGGGTCCTCCCTCTCCCCCAGGCACACTGCCTCTGGGCTCAGATCCCTTCTCCAGGAATTGGGGGTTGGGAGCGTTCCTTTCTCTGTGCATCAGTCCCCCCATAGGCTGGAGTGGGGCAAAGGATCTGTTTTAATCAGCCCAACATGGAAGAGCGAGCCAAGTTGGACAGCACCTTTTCCCCGTCCTTCCAAGCAACTGGGAAGCTGGTGGGGGATAGGCTATGTGGGGCTCTTCTTGGGCCCCTCCTGGTTCCCCTGCCACAACAGGACAATCGTCATCACTCTCCCCCTCTCCCCCTAAGAGAGCAGCATCGAGCAAAGCCCTCTGGTGCCAGATGAGGCTCTCAGGGGTGCTTTGCCCCTGAAAGGGGGATGGAGAAGTGAGGGGCGGGGAGCCAGGCAGTTCTCTCGGCTGCCCCCTAGTGGCCTCTGCCTCTCACAACGTGGTCATCACTCCTCTGACTCTGTTGTCCCATCACATAGGGCCATGACTGAGTGCAACAGTGCCCAGATCCCGGGAATCTTTGGGGAAGCTGCTCTCATTCTCAGCAGTGAGGAGGATGAGCTGAAGAAGATGACGGCCTTGGCGCTCGTGATCGAGGTGAGGACTCGCCTCAGAGTGGGGGGGGGTCTCTTGTCCTCAAGCCACCGAGCAAGGCGGAGCTTTGTGGATGATGCTGCCTCCAGCTGAGCTTGTTCACACACACACGGGGGGGGGGTGTAACAACACGTGTGTGTGTGTGTGTGCGCGCGCGCACACACACACACACACACACACACACACACACACACACACACACACACACGTCCTCCCATATCCCGGAGCCTGTTCATGACCTTTAGCCTTTCTAAAGATCCTCTAATCATTTGCTAATAAAGAAAAGGTCCTTTTGCCTCCTCAGTTTCTCAAGAGTCCCTCCGCCATCAAGATGATGAACAGATTCAGCCTCCGGGAGCACCTGGAGGAGGGCCTGGCAGCACCCAATCCAGCAGTGCAAGACCTCTGCCTGAAAGGGCTGAACAGCTTCGTTTTCCAGCAAGGGAAGGTAAGAGCTGTCCGGAGAAATCGGCCCTCTGTGATTCCTGCCCTGCTGAGGTCAAACACCAGGTGCCACAGATCGGAGTTCAAGAGGGATTGGCACAGAAGGCAAGAGCGTTGAGGGTGATCCAGGCCAGGTGCAACCCCCTTTATAGTCAGGTATTAACTTTGCACACATCTAGCTCTAAAATCCTCAAGTTTTACTTTTCCTGCTAGGCAGAGTCTGGCTCCTAGAGTGTCGTGGTTTCTTCTCATTCCTTTCTTACTGCCCAGGTGACCCTCTCACTTGTGCATCAACTTCCCTTCTAAAATGGCATTAGAAGCTTTCTGATAATTACTTCCCAAGAAATTCATTTTAAAGGCACCTCTTTCACCTACATTTATCTGCTTAATTTCCTGAATCTCAAAGCTCAACAGTGCAGTTAAACTTGGAACATACAATAGATAAATCACCTAGACATTGAAAGCAACAAAATCCACAAAATTATAGGATAAATGGCTACCAGGCAAGCCAATGCTACCATTTGACCAAAGTTCATAAAGTCATTTCTAAGGGCGAGTTGCCAAAATCAGGCAGGCTGAGATCCAGTCATTTGTACTGGAGGTTTG